>JARKHS020012736.1:0-36065 GCA_030143305.2 Amblyomma americanum | reverse complement strand
TCTGTGACCACTTCGCGACTCCATGCATTGATATCATTTATTCCCCTAGGTTACTCCTGTGCGCCCTATCTCTCTGCCGAGTTGGGGATCCTTTTCGCGGCCCACTGTCGCACGTGAGCCCTTAAGCTGCTCTTCCCACTGCTTCGTTCGCTTCGACATGCTAAGCAGACGTCTGTCTTGTGCCCCTCCTTCGCTTTCATCAGCCACCGTCTCTGTGGCCTCCTCCACTTCTCTGACCACTTCACGGCTCCATGCATTGATATCTTTAGTTCTCCTAGGTTACTCCTGTGCGCCCTATCTCTCTGCCGAGTTGGGGATCCTTTTCGCAGGCCACTGTCGCACGTGCGGCCCCTAAGCTGCTCTTCCCACCGACTGTGTCTTTTCCACAGACTGTATCACCATAACCCTCTGTTAAAGGATCTTCTTTTTTCGAGGCCTTCATACATTTCATCCCGTTCCGATCATATATTTAAAGTCGGTGTTCCATTTTCTAGAACAAAATTGTATTATGATTCTTTTATTCCTAAAACCAGCGTTGACTGGAACGACCTTCCTCCCTCCATCGCTGCCATTACCGATGTTGAGAACTTCAAGAAAACTGTTTTCTGCCATCATATAACTTGTTTTGTGTAACTATGCACTGTATTTTTTTGTTTTGTTGTACCACTCCTTTCTGTAATGCCTTCGGGCCCTGAAAGCATGTGAAATAAACAAATAAATTCGTTAGATTCGACACGTTAAGCAGGCGTCTGTCTAGTGCCCGTGCTTCGCATTCATCAGCAACCGTCTCTGTGATCTCCTCCACTTCTCTGACCATTTCGCGCCTCCATGCATGGATATCCTTTATTTATCCTAGGTTACTTCTGTGCGCCCTATCTCTCTGCAGAGTTGGGAATCTTTTCTCGAGCCCACTGTCCCACGCGCGGCCCCTAAGCTGCTCTTCCCACTGCTTCTCTCGCTTCCACAGGTTAAGCAGACGTCTGTCTTGTGTCCTGGTTCGCTTCCATCAGCCACCATCTCTGTAACCTCCTCCACATCTCTGACCACTTTGCGGCTCCATGCATTGATATCCTTTATTCCTCTTTGGTTACTCCTGTGCGCCCTATCTCTCTGCCGAGTTGGGGATCCTATTCGGAGCCCACTGTCGCACGTGCGGCCCCTAAGCTGCTCTTCCCACTGCTTCTTTCGCTTCTACTGGTTAAGCAGACGTCTGTCTAGTGCCCGTGCTTCGCTTTCATCAGCCACCGTCTCTGTGATCTCTTCCACTTCTCTGACCAATTCGCGGCTTCATGCATTGATATCCTTTATTTCTCCTAGGTTACTCCTGTGCGCCCTATCTCTCTGCCGAGTTGGGGATTCTTTTTCGGAGCCCACTGTCCCACGTGTGGCCCCCAAGCTGCTCTTCCCACTGCTTCTTTCGCTTTCACATGTTAAGCAGATATCTCTAGTGGCCCTGCTTCGCTTTCATACCCAACATCTCTGTGACCTCCTCCACTTCTGTGACCTCTTCGCGGCTCTATGCATTGATATCCTTTATTTCGCCTAGGTTACTCCTGTGCGCCCTATCTCTCTGCCGAGTTGGGGATCCTTTTTCGGAGCCCACTGTCCCACGTGCGGCCCCCAAGCTGCTTTTCCACTTCTTCTTTCGCTTCCACAGGTTAAGCAGATGTCTGTCTAGTGCCCCTGCTTCGCTTTCATACCCACCATCTCTGTGACCTCCTCCACTTCTGTGACCACTTCGCGGCTCCATGCATTGATATCCTTTATGTCTACTAGTTTACTCCTGTGCGCCCTATCTCTCTGCCGAGTTGGGGATCCTTTTTTTGTCCACAGTCCCACGTGCGGCCCCCAAGCTGCTCTTGCCACTGCTTCTTTCGCTTCCACAGGTTAAGCAGATATCTGCCTACTGCTTCGCTTTCATACCCACCGTCTCTGTGACCTGCTCTACTTCTGTGACCACTTCGCGGCTTTATGCAATGATATCCTTTATTTCGCCTAGGTTATTCCTGTGAGCCCTATCTCTCTGCCGAGTTGGGGGTCCTTTTTTGGAGCCCACTGTCCCACGTGCGGCCCCCAAGCTGCTCTTCCCACTTCTTTCGCTTCCACAGGTTAAGCAGATGTCTGTCTAGTGCCCCTGCTTCGCTTTCATCAGCAACCGTCTCTGTGACCTCCTCCACTTTTCTGACCCCTTCGCGGCTCTATGCATTGATATCCTTTATTTCGCCTAGGTTACTCCTGTGCGCCCTATCTCTCTGCCGAGTTGGGGATCCTTTTTCGGAGACCACTGTCCCAAGTGCGGCCCCCAAGCTGCTCTTCCCACTGCTTCTTTCGGTTCCACAGGTTAAGCTGACGTCTGTCTAGTGCCCCTGCTTCGCTTTCATGAGCCACCGTCTCTCTGACCTCCTCCACTTCTGTGACCACTTCGCGGCTCCTTGCATTGATATTGTCACGTAGTGGTGACGGCAGTCGAAGCAGCGATGAAGACGGACGAAAGGATCTTCTAAAAGAACTGTTTATTGGGCTGACTTGGACCCAAAATGGACTGAATCACTCGGCGGCGGCGAAGCGACAAGCGTGCTCGGCGGTCGTCGAACAGAACGCCCGCCGCTGTCGGCCGTGCTCAATTTAAAGCTGATAGCGAACATTCGAGATAAAGGGCACAAAGTTACTAGAACATTCCGGAACAACGTAGAATCAGCTTTGCCTGGCTGCTATCAATCGAGATAAATCTTGTCGCGTCTTGCGTCGCAAACGAAGCGATAAGGTGGTGTCGCGGCAGATTTGAAAAACGAATAAACACTGCAAATATTCGCGGCATTACTCCCCTCTCAAAGAAGCATCGACCCGATGCATTAAGACAAATAATGCGACTAGTAAGGAAAAAAAACGGATCTTGCGAAAATAGAGCATGGAAATGCAGCGGCCTTTAGCGCGCATAATACGGCTTCAGACGGACTACATGGACAACTTCTGGTCGTACGCGGCGTCGCTGGGATGCAGTCATTGCGTCAGGGATGACTTCATAATCCAGTTCACCCAGCCGACGAAGAACCTTGTACGGGCCGAAATAGCGGCGCAAAAGCTTTTCACTCAATCCACGGCGGCGAATGGGCGTCCACACCCAGACTTGGTCTCCTGGCTTGTATTCCGCGTTGCGTCTTCGTAGGTTGTAGCGTCTGGCGTCGGACCGCTGCTGATCTTTGATCCGTAATCGGGCAAGCCTTCGAGCTTCTTCTGCGCGTTGAAGGTAGGCGGCAACGTCGACGTTCTCTTCTTCTGTAACGTTGGGCAGCATGGCGTCTAGCGTGGTCGCGGCCTCCCTGCCATGGACGAGCCTAAAAGGCGTCATCTGGGTGGTCTCCTGCACTGCGGTGTTGTAGGCGAAGACGACGTAAGGCAGGATGACATCCCAGGTTTTATGTTCGGCATCGACGTACATAGCGAGCATATCGGCGATGGTTTTGTTCAGGCGCTCGGTCAGTCCGTTGGTCTGCGGATGGTATGCAGTTGTCCTCCGGTGGCTGGTTTGGCTGTAGCGCAGGATGGCTTGCGTGAGTTCCGCCGTAAATGCTGTTCCTCTGTCCGTGATGAGCACATCGGGGGCGCCGTGTCGAAGAAGAATGCACTCCACGAAAAATTTGGCCACTTCTGCTGCTGTTCCGTTCGGTAGGGCTTTCGCCTCGGCGTAGCGGGTCAGGTAGTCGGTCGCTATGATGATCCACTTATTTCCAGATGTTGACGTTGGAAAAGGGCCAAGCAAGTCCATGCCAATCTGCTGAAAGGGTCTTGAGGGAGGTTCAATGGGGTTCAGAAATCCTGCTGGTCGTGTGGGAGGAGTCTTTCGTCGCTGACAATCTCGGCATGTTTTCACATAGTGTGCGACATCGGCAGAGAGTCGGGGCCAGTAATACTTGTCTTGAATGCGGCGGAGGGTGCGAGTAAACCCGAGATGTCCAGCTGTCGGCTCGTCGTGTGAAGCCTGTAGAACTTCTTCGCGGAGACAAGTAGGTACAACAAGGAGGTAGGCTGTTTTGTTCGCTGTAAAGTTCTTCTTCACAAGGACCTCATTCTGTACACAGAAAGAAGACAGTCCTCGCTTGAATGAAGCGGGGGGTGAAGAAACCTTGCCTTCCAGGTACTCGATGAGGCCTTTTAGGTTGGGGTCCGAGCGTTGCTGCTGAGCAAAAGAGCTTGCGCTGATGGGTCCCAGGAAGGCGTCCTCATCGTCGTCTAGCGGCGGTGCATCTACAGGGGCTCGTGAGAGGCAATCGGCGTCAGTGTGCTTGCGTCCGGACTTGTAAACGACGGTGACGTCAAACTCCTGGAGACGCAGACTCCATCGAGCGAGTCGGCCAGAGGGATCCTTCAAATTGGCAAGCCAGCAGAGCGCGTGGTGGTCGCTGACCACCTTGAACGGCCGTCCGTAGAGGTAGGGGCGGAATTTCGACGTAGCCCAGATGATGGCAAGGCACTCCTTCTCAGTGGTCGAATAGTTAGCCTCGGCCTTGGAAAGGGAACGGCTAGCGTATGCGATGACCTTCTCCAGCCCGTCACTTTTTTGAACGAGAACGGCGCCTAGTCCCACGCTGCTTGCGTCGGTATGAACTTCAGTATCGGCGTTTTCATCAAAATGCGCAAGGATCGGTGGGGACTGTAAACGACGCTAAAGTTCCTTGAAGGCTTCTGCTTGCGGCGCTTCCAATTTAAACGGCACGTCTGCCTTCGTCAGTTGGGTCAGGGGCTCGGCGATGCGCGAAAAGTTTTTCACAAATCGTCGGTAATATGCGCATAGTCCGAGAAATCTGCGCACTGCTTTCTTATCGGCCGGCGGTTGAAACTGTTCAATAGCAGCTGTTTTCTGCGGGTCTGGGCGTACTCCTTCCTTGCTAACGATGTGGCCTAGAAACAGCAGCTCTTCGTAGGCAAAGTGGCATTTCTCTGCCTTCAAGGTTAGGCCAGACGACTTGATTGCGTCTAGTACTGTTCGAAGTCTTTTGAGGTGCTCTTCAAAGTTCGAGGCGAAGACAACGACGTCATCTAAATATACCAGACAAATCGGCCACTTCAGGCCTGCCAGCACTGTATCAATTACTCGCTGAAATGTCGCTGGTGCGGAACAGAGACCAAATGGCATCACCTTGAACTCAAACAGCCCATCCGGAGTTATGAATGCTGTCTGCTCGCGATCTCTTTCGTCGACCTCAATTTGCCAGTAGCCGCTCTTGAGGTCCATCGATGAGAAATATTTGGCGTTGCAGAGGCGGTCCAGTGTGTCGTCGATGCGGGGGAGGGGGTAGACGTCCTTCTTTGTTATGTTGTTCAAGCGGCGGTAATCCACGCAGAATCGAAGTGCGCCGTCTTTCTTTCTCACTAGAACAACCGGTGCCGCCCATGGGCTGTTTGAAGGCTGGATGACGTCGTCGCGAAGCATTTCTTCGACTTGGTCCCGGATGGCTTGTCGTTCTCGCGGAGACACACGGTAGGGGCTTTGACGGAGAGGTCGGACGTGTTGATCCGTTATAATGCGATGCTTGGCAATTGGCGTCTGTCGCACCTTCGGCGATGTCGAAAAGCACTCACTGTAGTTTTGAAGCAGATTGCGGATCTGGTCTTGTCTGTTCCGGTGCAGGGCTGGGTTGATGTCGAAAGTGGGCGAGTTCTCTTGGTCAGGCGGTTCTTCTGCGGAGGGGTCGGAGAGGGCGAAGGAATCTCGTACGTCAGATATTTCGTCGTAGAAAGCAATCGTCGTTCCTCTGTTAATATGCCGGTATTCTTCGCTAAAGTTAGTCAGCAGTACTTCGGCCTGGCCATTGCGGAAATGTGCGATGCCTCTTGCGATGCTGATTCCTCGGTCTAGTAGCAACTGCATGTTCCCCTCGATGATGGCTTCAGTGTTTATGGCTTTCGTGGCGCCTACGGTCACGATAACGCTTGAACGGGGTGGGACGCTCACTTCTTCCTCCAGGACACTTAGGGCAACGTGATTTTCCCGAGTTTTCATCGAAGCGATGGCTTCGTCCGTCGAAAGCGTGATCAGCTTGGATCGCAGGTCGATGATCGCCTGATGCTCATTAAGGAAATCCATACCCAAGATAACTTCGCGGGAGCATTGCGGTAGCACAACAAAGGTCGCAGGATAGGTATGTCCTTTGACAGTCACTCGCGCTGTGCATTGTCCTGATGGCGTAATGAGGTGGCCCCCAGCGGTGCGAATTTGTGGGCCGTCCCAAGCCGTTGTGACTTTTCTGAGCTGCGCAGCGAATCTTCCATTCATCACCGAGTAATCGGCTCCTGTGTCGACTAGAGCGGTAACTTTCCGGCCGTCGATAGTCACTTCTAGGTCGGAGGTCCTGGCTCTTGCATTGCATGTCGCTCTCGGCGTCGGGTCACGGCTTCGTCGCGTATGCGAGTCACGGGTTGGGCGTGTGGTCGAAGCTCCTCTGGGTGGCGGCGTCGATTTCAAGGTAGCTTGCGTCGCGGTCGAGGTTCTCATTGTGTGCGGCGTCGGTGCAGCGAGTGTCGGTTCTTCATGCGGCGTCGCGGGTGCAGCGTCTTCATGGGGCGTGGTCGGTGGAGGATCTTCGGCGTTTAGCTCGTGAGCAACCTCACCTCCAGAGGTTGCTGCCTTTAGTTTCCCCTACGGGGGCTGGGCGACCTTCCTCGTACCGCGGCTGCGTAGCTGCGGCGTGGCGACGCAAAGCGCGAGGTTGACGGCGATGGTGAGCGCGAAAAGCGGTTCGGCGTGTACTCTTCTCGACGCAGGTACTCGTCGATTTCGTGCGGACGTTGTCCGAAGCGTGGTCGTGGGGCGTTAACGGCAAATCCTCGAAGACCGATACGTCGGTACGGGCAGTGACGAAGAATATGGCCGGCCTCACCGCAATGGAAGCACAACGGCCGGTTGTCGGAAGTCCTCCAGGCGTCGCATTTCCTGGGGCTTGAGGGTCGGTCATAGGCTGGGCGGGCGGGGGCTGGGAGGCGGCGTTGTGGACCAAGTGGCTCATCTCGGGGAGGACGTGGGGGTTGTCGTTGGGGCTGGGCAGTCCTTACTGCAGCGGCGTAGGTCATGGCCTGGGGTTCTGCGGCCGTCGGGGTGCCAAGTGCCTGTTGCACTTCTTCCCGTACCACGTCCATCAGAGTCGCTGCTTGTGGCTGCGGGGAGGATGGCAGTAATCGGCGTAGCTCTTCTCGGACGATTTCGCGGATAACTTCCCGCAAGCTGTCGCTGGTGGTGGCCGGCGTGTCCGAACGGATTGCACAGGCAGAGGAAGGACGATTGTACTGCCGAGCCCGGACGTCGAGGGTCTTCTCAATCGTGCAGGCTTCTTGCATGAATTCCTCGACTGTTTTTGGCGGCTGGCGGACGAGGCTTGCAAAGAGTTGTTCTTTTACGCCGCGCATTAAAAACTGAACTTTCTTTTCCTCGGTCATCCCGGGGTCGGCGCGGCGAAACAGGCGCTTCATCTCCTCGACGTAACCGCGGACGGGCTCATTCGGAAGCTGGATCCTGGACTCGAGGAGTCGTTTGGCTCTTTCTTTCCTCACGACACTGGTGAATACCTTCAATAGTTCTCTCTTGAATAGCTCCCATGTCGTAAGGGACGACTCGTAGTTTTCGTACCACGTGCGTGCGGAGCCATCCAATGAGAAGAACACCTGTCCAATTTTTGCCGCATCATCCCACTTGTTGAATGATGCCACGCGCTCAAATTGATCCAACCATTCTTCAGGGTCTTCGCCTAGGGATCCATTGAAAGTTGGCGGCACCCGCGGCTGCTGCAGTATGATCGGTGTCGACATCTTCGGCGAGGTTGTGGTGCTCGTAGCCGCGTCTTTTCGCTGTCTTGTGCGGTCCGGCAATTTCCCGAACTCAGGCTCCTCTCCCTGGAGACGTCGGCTGGCTCGCTGAGCTGCTGGCTCGTACTCGGGTGCGAAGCGCTCAGGGCTGGCTTCACGACTTGAAGGGGGCGTCCGGAACGTGGAAGGCTACCCAGCACCTCCACCAGATGTCACGTAGTGGTGACGGCAGTCGAAGCAGCGATGAAGACGGACGAAAGGATCTTCTAAAAGAACTGTTTATTGGGCTGACTTGGACCCAAAATGGACTGAATCACTCGGCGGCGGCGAAGCGACAAGCGTGCTCGGCGGTCGTCGAACAGAACGCCCGCCGCTGTCGGCCGTGCTCAATTTAAAGCTGATAGCGAACATTCGAGATAAAGGGCGCAAAGTTACTAGAACATTCCGGAACAACGTAGAATCAGCTTTGCCTGGCTGCGATCAATCGAGATAAATCTAGTCGCGTCTTGCGTCGCAAACGAAGCGATAAGGTGGTGTCGCGGCAGATTTGAAAAACGAATAAACACTGCAAATATTCGCGGCAATATACTTTATTTCTCCTAGGTTACTCCTGTGCGCCCTATCTCTCTGCCGAGTTGGGGATCATTTTGCTTTGTCCACTGTCCCACGTGCGGCCTCCAAGCTGCTCTTCCCACTGCTTCTTTCGCTTCCACAGGTTAAGCAGACGTCTGTCTAATGCCCCTGCTTCGCTTTCATGAGCCACCGTCTCCGTGACCTCCTCCACTTCTGTGACCACTTCGCGGCTCCATGCATTGATATCCTTTATTTCTCCCAGGTTATACCTGAGCGCCCAACCTCTTTGCCGAGTTAGGGATCCTTTTTCGAAGCCCACTGTCCCACGTGCGGCCCATAAGATGCTCTTTTCACTGCTTCTTTTGACTCCACAGGTTAAGCTGAGGTCTGTCTAGTGCTCCTGCTTCTCTTTCATGAGCCACCGTCTCTGTGACCTCCTCCACTTCTCTGACCACTTCGCGGCTTCATGCATTGATATCCTTTATTTCTCCTTGGTTACTCCTGTGCGCCCTATCTGTCTGCCGAGTTAGGGATCCTTTTTCGAAGCCCACTGTCCGACGTGCGGCCCGCAAGCTGCTCTTCCCACTGCTTCTTTCGCTTCCACAGGTTAAGCAGACGTCTGTCTAGTGCCCCGGCTTCGCTTTCATGAGCGCCCGTCTCTGTGACCTCCTCCATTTCTGTGACCACTTAGCGGCTCCATGCATTGATATCCTTTATTTCTCCTAGGTTACACCTGAGCGCCCTACCCCTCTGCCGAAATAGGGATCCTTTTTCGAAGCCCACTGTCCCACTTGCGCCTCCTAAGATGCTCTTCCCACTGCTTCTTTCGCTTCCACAGGTTAAGCAGACGTCTGTCTTGTGCCCCTGCATCGCTTTCATGAGCCACCGTCTCCGTAACCTCCCCAACTTCTCTGACCACTTCGCGGCTCCATGCATTGATATCCTTTATTTCTCCTAGGTTATTTCTGTGCGCCCTATCTCTCTGCCGAGTTGGGGATCCTTTCTCAGAGCCCACTGTCCCACGTGCGGCCTATAAGCTGCTCTTCCCACTGTTTCTTTCGCTTCCACAGGTAAAGCAGACGTCTGTCTTGTGCCCCTGCTTCGCTTTCATGAGCCACTGTCTCCGTTACCTCCTCCACTTCTGTGACCACTTCGCGGCTCCATGCATTGATACCCTTTATTTCTCCTAGGTTACTCCTGTGCGCCATATCTGTCTGCCGAGTTAGGGATCCTTTTTCGGAGCCCACTGTTCGACGTGCGGCCCCTAAGCTGCTCTGCCCACTGCTTCTATCGCGTGCACAGGTTAAGCAGATATCTGTTTAGTGCCCCTGCTTCGCTTTCATACCCACCGTCTCTGTGACCTCCTCCACTTCTGTGACCACTTTGCGGCTTATGCATTGATATCCTTTATTTCGTCTAGGTTACTCCTGTCGCGCTATCTCGTTGCCGAGTTGGGGATCCTTTTTCGGAGCCCACTGTCCCACGTGCGGCCCCCAAGGTGCTCTTCCCACTTCTTCTTTCGCTTCCATAGGTGAAGCAGATGTCTGTCTAGTGCCCCTGCTTCGCTTTCATCAGCAACCGTCTCTGTGACGTCCTCAGCTTCTGTGACCACTTCGCGGCTCTATGCATTGATATCCTTTATTTCGTCTAGGTTACTCCTGTGCGCCCTATCTCTCTGCCGAGTTGGGGATCCTTTTTCGGAGCCCACTGTCCCACGTGTGGCCCCCAAGCTGCTCTTCCCACTGCTTCTTTCGCTTTCACATGTTAAGCAGATGTCTGTCTAGTGGCCCTGCTTCGCTTTCATACCCACCATCTCTGTGACCTCCTCCACTTCTGTGACCACTTCGCGGCTCTATGCATTGATATCCTTTATTTCGCCTAGGTTACTCCTGTGCGCCCTATCTCTCTGCCGAGTAGGGGATCCTTTTTCGGAGCCCACTGTCCGAAGTGCGGCCCGTAAGCTGCTCTTCCCACTGCTTCTCTCGCTTCCACAGGTTAAGCAGACGTCTGTCTAGTGCCCCTGCTTCGCTATCATCAGCAACCGTCTCTGTGACGTCCTCGAACTCTGTGACCACTTCGCGGCTCCATGCATTGATATCATTTATTCCCCTAGGTTACTCCTGTGCGCCCTATCTCTCTGCCGAGTTGGGGATCCTTTTCGCGGCCCACTGTCGCACGTGCGCCCCTAAGCTGCTCTTCCCACTGCTTCGTTCGCTTCGACATGTTAAGCAGACGTCTGTCTTGTGCCCCTCCTTCGCTTTCATCAGCCACCGTCTCTGTGGCCTCCTCCACTTCTCTGACCACTTCACGGCTCCATGCATTTATATGCTTTATTTCTCCTAGGTTACTCCTGTGCGCCCTATCTCTCTGCCGAGTTGGGGATCCTTTTCGCAGGCAACTGTCGCACGTGCGGCCCCTAAGCTGCTCTTCCCACCGACTGTGTCTTTTCCACAGACTGTATCACCATAACCCTTTGTAAAGGGTCTTCTTTTTTCGAGGCCTTCATACATTTCATCCCGTTCCGATCATATATTTAAAGTCGGTGTTCCATTTTCGAGAACAAAATTGTATTATGATTCTTTTATTCCTAAAACCAGCGTTGACTGGAACGACCTTCCTCCCTCCATCGCTGCCATTACCGATGTTGAGAACTTCAAGAAAACTGTTTTCTGCCATCATATAACTTGTTTTGTGTAACTATGCACTGTATTTTTTTTTGTTTTGTTGTACCACTCCTTTCTGTAATGCCTTCGGGCCCTGAAAGTATGTGAAATAAACAAATAAATTCGTTAGATTCGACACGTTAAGCAGACGTCTGTCTAGTGCCCGTGCTTCGCATTCATCAGCAACCGTCTCTGTGATCTCCTCCACTTCTCTGACCATTTCGCGGCTCCATGCATGGATATCCTTTATTTCTCCTAGGTTACTTCTGTGCGCCCTATCTCTCTGCAGAGTTGGGGATCTTTTCTCGAGCCCACTGTCCCACGCGCAGCCCCTAAGCTGCTCTTCCCACTGCTTCTCTCGCTTCCACAGGTTAAGCAGACGTCTGTCTTGTGTCCTGGTTCGCTTCCATCAGCCACCATCTCTGTAACCTCCTCCACATCTCTGACCACTTTGCGGCTCCATGCATTGATATCCTTTATTCCTCCTTGGTTACTCCTGTGCGCCCTATCTCTCTGCCGAGTTGGGGATCCTATTCGGAGCCCACTGTCGCACGTGCGGCCCCTAAGCTGCTCTTCCCACTGCTTCTTTCGCTTCTACTGGTTAAGCAGACGTCTGTCTAGTGCCCGTGCTTCGCTTTCATCAGCCACCGTCTCTGTGATCTCTTCCACTTCTCTGACCAATTCGCGGCTTCATGCATTGATATCCTTTATTTCTCCTAGGTTACTCCTGTGCGCCCTATCTCTCTGCCGAGTTGGGGATCCTTTTTCGGAGCCCACTGTCCCACGTGTGGCCCCCAAGCTGCTCTTCCCACTGCTTCTTTCGCTTTCACATGTTAAGCAGATATCTCTAGTGGCCCTGCTTCGCTTTCATACCCACCATCTCTGTGACCTCCTCCACATCTGTGACCTCTTCGCGGCTCTATGCATTGATATCCTTTATTTCGCCTAGGTTACTCCTGTGCGCCCTATCTCTCTGCTGAGTTGGGGATCCTTTTTCGGAGCCCACTGTCCCACGTGCGGCCCCCAAGCTGCTTTTCCACTTCTTCTTTCGCTTCCACAGGTTAAACAGATGTCTGTCTAGTGCCCCTGCTTCGCTTTCATACCCACCATCTCTGTGACCTCCTCCACTTCTGTGACCACTTCGCGGCTCCATGCATTGATATCCTTTATGTCTACTAGTTTACTCCTGTGCGCCCTATCTCTCTGCCGAGTTGGGGATCCTTTTTTTTTGTCCACAGTCCCACGTGCGGCCCCCAAGCTGCTCTTGCCACTGCTTCTTTCGCTTCCACAGGTTAAGCAGATATCTGCCTACTGCTTCGCTTTCATACCCACCGTCTCTGTGATCTCCTCCACTTCTCTGAACATTTCGCGGCTCTATGCATTGATATCCTTTATTTCGCCTAGGTTACTCCTGTGAGCCCTATCTCTCTGCCGAGTTGGGGATCCTTTTTCGGAGCCCACTGTCTCAAGTGCGGCCCCCAAGCTGCTCTTCCCACTGCTTCTTTCGCTTCCACAGGTTAAGAAGACGTCTGTCTTGTGTCCTGCTTCGCTTTCATCAGCCACCATCTCTGTGACCTCCTCCACCACTCTGACCACTTTGCGGCTCCATGCATTGATATCCTTTATTTCTCCTTGGTTACTCCTGTGCGCCCTATCTCTCTGCCGAGTTGGGGATCCTTTTTCGGAGCCCACTGTCCCAAGTGCGGCCCCCAAGCTGCTCTTCCCACTGATTCTTTCGATTCCACAGGTTAAGCAGATATCTGTTTAGTGCCCCTGCTTCGCTTTCATACCCACCGTCTCTGTGACCTCCTCCACTTCTGTGACCACTTTGCGGCTTATGCATTGATATCCTTTATTTCGTCTAGGTTACTCCTGTCGCGCTATCTCGTTGCCGAGTTGGGGATCCTTTTTCGGAGCCCACTGTCCGAAGTGCGGCCCGTAAGCTGCTCTTCCCACTGCTTCTCTCGCTTCCACAGGTTAAGCAGACGTCTGTCTAGTGCCCCTGCTTCGCTATCATCAGCAACCGTCTCTGTGACGTCCTCGAACTCTGTGACCCCTTAGCGGCTCTATGCTTTGATATCCTTTATCTCGCCTAGGTTACTCCAGTGCGCCCTATATCTCTGCCGAGTTGGGGATCATTTTTCGGAGCCCACTGACCGATGTGCAGTCCCTAAGCTGCTCTTCCCACTGCTTCATTCGCTTCCACAGGTTAAGCAGACGTCTGTCTAGTGCCCCTGCTTCGCTTTCATGATCCACCGTCTCTGTGACCTCCTCAACTTCTGTGACCACTTCGCGGCTCCATGCATTGATATCATTTATTCCCCTAGGTTACTCCTGTGCGCCCTATCTCTCTGCCGAGTTGGGGATCCTTTTCGCGGCCCACTGTCGCACGTGCGCCCCTAAGCTGCTCTCCCCACTGCTTCGTTCGCTTCGACATGTTAAGCAGACGTCTGTCTTGTGCCCCTCCTTCGCTTTTATCAGCCACCGTCTCTGTGGCCTCCTCCACTTCTCTGACCACTTCACGGCTCCATGCATTGATATCTTTAGTTCTCCTAGGTTACTCCTGTGCGCCCTATCTCTCTGCCGAGTTGGGGATCCTTTTCGCAGGCCACTGTCGCACGTGCGGCCCCTAAGCTGCTCTTCCCACCGACTGTGTCTTTTCCACAGACTGTATCACCATAACCCTTTGTAAAGGGTCTTCTTTTTTCGAGGCCTTCATACATTTCATCCCGTTCCGATCATATATTTAAAGTCGGTGTTCCATTTTCGAGAACAAAATTGTATTATGATTCTTTTATTCCTAAAACCAGCGTTGACTGGAACGACCTTCCTCCCTCCATCGCTGCCATTACCGATGTTGAGAACTTCAAGAAAACTGTTTTCTGCCATCATATAACTTGTTTTGTGTAACTATGCACTGTATTTTTTTTTTTTTGTTGTACCACTCCTTTCTGTAATGCCTTCGGGCCCTGAAAGTATGTGAAATAAACAAATAAATTCGTTAGATTCGACACGTTAAGCAGACGTCTGTCTAGTGCCCGTGCTTCGCATTCATCAGCAACCGTCTCTGTGATCTCCTCCACTTCTCTGACCATTTCGCGGCTCCATGCATGGATATCCATTATTTCTCCTAGGTTACTTCTGTGCGCCCTATCTCTCTGCAGAGTTGGGGATCTTTTCTCGAGCCCACTGTCCCACGCGCAGCCCCTAAGCTGCTCTTCCCACTGCTTCTCTCGCTTCCACAGGTTAAGCAGACGTCTGTCTTGTGTCCTGGTTCGCTTCCATCAGCCACCATCTCTGTAACCTCCTCCACATCTCTGACCACTTTGCGGCTCCATGCATTGATATCCTTTATTCCTCCTTGGTTACTCCTGTGCGCCCTATCTCTCTGCCGAGTTGGGGATCCTATTCGGAGCCCACTGTCGCACGTGCGGCCCCTAAGCTGCTCTTCCCACTGCTTCTTTCGCTTCTACTGGTTAAGCAGACGTCTGCCTAGTGCCCCTGCTTCGCTTTCATCAGCCACCGTCTCTGTGATCTCTTCCACTTCTCTGACCAATTCGCGGCTTCATGCATTGATATCCTTTATTTCTCCTAGGTTACTCCTGTGCGCCCTATCTCTCTGCCGAGTTGGGGATCCTTTTTCGGAGCCCACTGTCCCACGTGTGGCCCCCAAGCTGCTCTTCCCACTGCTTCTTTCGCTTTCACATGTTAAGCAGATATCTCTAGTGGCCCTGCTTCGCTTTCATACCCACCATCTCTGTGACCTCCTCCACTTCTGTGACCTCTTCGCGGCTCCATGCATTGATATCCTTTATGTCTACTAGTTTACTCCTGTGCGCCCTATCTCTCTGCCGAGTTGGGGATCCTTTTTTTGTCCACAGTCCCACGTGCGGCCCCCAAGCTGCTCTTGCCACTGCTTCTTTCGCTTCCACAGGTTAAGCAGATATCTGCCTACTGCTTCGCTTTCATACCCACCGTCTCTGTGACCTGCTCTACTTCTGTGACCACTTCGCGGCTTTATGCAATGATATCCTTTATTTCGCCTAGGTTATTCCTGTGAGCCCTATCTCTCTGCCGAGTTGGGGGTCCTTTTTCGGAGCCCACTGTCCCACGTGCGGCCCCCAAGCTGCTCTTCCCACTTCTTTCGCTTCCACAGGTTAAGCAGATGTCTGTCTAGTGCCCCTGCTTCGCTTTCATCAGCAACCGTCTCTGTGACCTCCTCCACTTTTCTGACCCCTTCGCGGCTCTATGCATTGATATCCTTTATTTCGCCTAGGTTACTCCTGTGCGCCCTATCTCTCTGCCGAGTTGGGGATCCTTTTTCGGAGACCACTGTCCCAAGTGCGGCCCCCAAGCTGCTCTTCCCACTGCTTCTTTCGGTTCCACAGGTTAAGCTGACGTCTGTCTAGTGCCCCTGCTTCGCTTTCATGAGCCACCGTCTCTCTGACCTCCTCCACTTCTGTGACCACTTCGCGGCTCCTTGCATTGATATTGTCACGTAGTGGTGACGGCAGTCGAAGCAGCGATGAAGACGGACGAAAGGATCTTCTAAAAGAACTGTTTATTGGGCTGACTTGGACCCAAAATGGACTGAATCACTCGGCGGCGGCGAAGCGACAAGCGTGCTCGGCGGTCGTCGAACAGAATGCCCGCCGCTGTCGGCCGTGCTCAATTTAAAGCTGATAGCGAACATTCGAGATAAAGGGCGCAAAGTTACTAGAACATTCCGGAACAACGTAGAATCAGCTTTGCCTGGCTGCGATCAATCGAGATAAATCTAGTCGCGTCTTGCGTCGCAAACGAAGCGATAAGGTGGTGTCGCGGCAGATTTGAAAAACGAATAAACACTGCAAATATTCGCGGCATTACTCCCCTCTCAAAGAAGCATCGACCCGATGCATTAAGACAAATAATGCGACTAGTAAGGGAAAAAAAACGGATCTTGCGAAAATAGAGCATGGAAATGCAGCGGCCTTTAGCGCGCATAATACGGCTTCAGACGGACTACATGGACAACTTCTGGTCGTACGCGGCGTCGCTGGGATGCAGTCATTGCGTCAGGGATGACTTCATAATCCAGTTCACCCAGCCGACGAAGAACCTTGTACGGGCCGAAATAGCGGCGCAAAAGCTTTTCACTCAATCCACGGCGGCGAATGGGCGTCCACACCCAGACTTGGTCTCCTGGCTTGTATTCCGCGTTGCGTCTTCGTAGGTTGTAGCGTCTGGCGTCGGACCGCTGCTGATCTTTGATCCGTAATCGGGCAAGCCTTCGAGCTTCTTCTGCGCGTTGAAGGTAGGCGGCAACGTCGACGTTCTCTTCTTCTGTAACGTTGGGCAGCATGGCGTCTAGCGTGGTCGCGGCCTCCCTGCCATGGACGAGCCTAAAAGGCGTCATCTGGGTGGTCTCCTGCACTGCGGTGTTGTAGGCGAAGACGACGTAAGGCAGGATGACATCCCAGGTTTTATGTTCGGCATCGACATACATAGCGAGCATATCGGCGATGGTTTTGTTCAGGCGCTCGGTCAGTCCGTTGGTCTGCGGATGGTATGCAGTTGTCCTCCGGTGGCTGGTTTGGCTGTAGCGCAGGATGGCTTGCGTGAGTTCCGCCGTAAATGCTGTTCCTCTGTCCGTGATGAGCACATCGGGGGCGCCGTGTCGAAGAAGAATGCACTCCACGAAAAATTTGGCCACTTCTGCTGCTGTTCCGTTCGGTAGGGCTTTCGCCTCGGCGTAGCGGGTCAGGTAGTCGGTCGCTATGATGATCCACTTATTTCCAGATGTTGACGTTGGAAAAGGGCCAAGCAAGTCCATGCCAATCTGCTGAAAGGGTCTTGAGGGAGGTTCAATGGGGTTCAGAAATCCTGCTGGTCGTGTGGGAGGAGTCTTTCGTCGCTGACAATCTCGGCATGTTTTCACATAGTGTGCGACATCGGCAGAGAGTCGGGGCCAGTAATACTTGTCTTGAATGCGGCGGAGGGTGCGAGTAAACCCGAGATGTCCAGCTGTCGGCTCGTCGTGTGAAGCCTGTAGAACTTCTTCGCGGAGACAAGTAGGTACAACAAGGAGGTAGGCTGTTTTGTTCGCTGTAAAGTTCTTCTTCACAAGGACCTCATTCTGTACACAGAAAGAAGACAGTCCTCGCTTGAATGAAGCGGGGGGTGAAGAAACCTTGCCTTCCAGGTACTCGATGAGGCCTTTTAGGTTGGGGTCCGAGCGTTGCTGCTGAGCAAAAGAGCTTGCGCTGATGGGTCCCAGGAAGGCGTCCTCATCGTCGTCTAGCGGCGGTGCATCTACAGGGGCTCGTGAGAGGCAATCGGCGTCAGTGTGCTTGCGTCCGGACTTGTAAACGACGGTGACGTCAAACTCCTGGAGACGCAGACTCCATCGAGCGAGTCGGCCAGAGGGATCCTTCAAATTGGCAAGCCAGCAGAGCGCGTGGTGGTCGCTGACCACCTTGAACGGCCGTCCGTAGAGGTAGGGGCGGAATTTCGACGTAGCCCAGATGATGGCAAGGCACTCCTTCTCAGTGGTCGAATAGTTAGCCTCGGCCTTGGAAAGGGAACGGCTAGCGTATGCGATGACCTTCTCCAGCCCGTCACTTTTTTGAACGAGAACGGCGCCTAGTCCCACGCTGCTTGCGTCGGTATGAACTTCAGTATCGGCGTTTTCATCAAAATGCGCAAGGATCGGTGGGGACTGTAAACGACGCTGAAGTTCCTTGAAGGCTTCTGCTTGCGGCGCTTCCCATTTAAACGGCACGTCTGCCTTCGTCAGTTGGGTCAGGGGCTCGGCGATGCGCGAAAAGTTTTTCACAAATCGTCGGTAATATGCGCATAGTCCGAGAAATCTGCGCACTGCTTTCTTATCGGCCGGCGGTTGAAACTGTTCAATAGCAGCTGTTTTCTGCGGGTCTGGGCGTACTCCTTCCTTGCTAACGATGTGGCCTAGAAACAGCAGCTCTTCGTAGGCAAAGTGGCATTTCTCTGCCTTCAAGGTTAGGCCAGACGACTTGATTGCGTCTAGTACTGTTCGAAGTCTTTTGAGGTGCTCTTCAAAGTTCGAGGCGAAGACAACGACGTCATCTAAATATACCAGACAAATCTGCCACTTCAGGCCTGCCAGCACTGTATCAATTACTCGCTGAAACGTCGCTGGTGCGGAACAGAGACCAAATGGCATCACCTTGAACTCAAACAGCCCATCCGGAGTTATGAATGCTGTCTGCTCGCGATCTCTTTCGTCGACCTCAATTTGCCAGTAGCCGCTCTTGAGGTCCATCGATGAGAAATATTTGGCGTTGCAGAGGCGGTCCAGTGTGTCGTCGATGCGGGGGAGGGGGTAGACGTCCTTCTTTGTTATGTTGTTCAAGCGGCGGTAATCCACGCAGAATCGAAGTGCGCCGTCTTTCTTTCTCACTAGAACAACCGGTGCCGCCCATGGGCTGTTTGAAGGCTGGATGACGTCGTCGCGAAGCATTTCTTCGACTTGGTCCCGGATGGCTTGTCGTTCTCGCGGAGACACACGGTAGGGGCTTTGACGGAGAGGTCGGACGTGTTGATCCGTTATAATGCGATGCTTGGCAATTGGCGTCTGTCGCACCTTCGGCGATGTCGAAAAGCACTCACTGTAGTTTTGAAGCAGATTGCGGATCTGGTCTTGTCTGTTCCGGTGCAGGGCTGGGTTGATGTCGAAAGTGGGCGAGTTCTCTTGGTCAGGCGGTTCTTCTGCGGAGGGGTCGGAGAGGGCGAAGGAATCTCGTACGTCAGATATTTCGTCGTAGAAAGCAATCGTCGTTCCTCTGTTAATATGCCGGTATTCTTCGCTAAAGTTAGTCAGCAGTACTTCGGCCTGGCCATTGCGGAAATGTGCGATGCCTCTTGCGATGCTGATTCCTCGGTCTAGTAGCAACTGCATGTTCCCCTCGATGATGGCTTCAGTGTTTATGGCTTTCGTGGCGCCTACGGTCACGATAACGCTTGAACGGGGTGGGACGCTCACTTCTTCCTCCAGGACACTTAGGGCAACGTGATTTTCCCGAGTTTTCATCGAAGCGATGGCTTCGTCCGTCGAAAGCGTGATCAGCTTGGATCGCAGGTCGATGATCGCCTGATGCTCATTAAGGAAATCCATACCCAAGATAACTTCGCGGGAGCATTGCGGTAGCACAACAAAGGTCGCAGGATAGGTATGTCCTTTGACAGTCACTCGCGCTGTGCATTGTCCTGATGGCGTAATGAGGTGGCCCCCAGCGGTGCGAATTTGTGGGCCGTCCCAAGCCGTTGTGACTTTTCTGAGCTGCGCAGCGAATCTTCCATTCATCACCGAGTAATCGGCTCCTGTGTCGACTAGAGCTGTAACTTTCCGGCCGTCGATAGTCACTTCTAGGTCGGAGGTCCTGGCTCTTGCATTGCATGTCGCTCTCGGCGTCGGGTCACGGCTTCGTCGCGTATGCGAGTCACGGGTTGGGCGTGTGGTCGAAGCTCCTCTGGGTGGCGGCGTCGATTTCAAGGTAGCTTGCGTCGCGGTCGAGGTTCTCATTGTGTGCGGCGTCGGTGCAGCGAGTGTCGGTTCTTCATGCGGCGTCGCGGGTGCAGCGTCTTCATGGGGCGTGGTCGGTGGAGGATCTTCGGCGTTTAGCTCGTGAGCAACCTCACCTCCAGAGGTTGCTGCCTTTAGTTTCCCCTACGGGGGCTGGGCGACCTTCCTCGTACCGCGGCTGCGTAGCTGCGGCGTGGCGACGCAAAGCGCGAGGTTGACGGCGATGGTGAGCGCGAAAAGCGGTTCGGCGTGTACTCTTCTCGACGCAGGTACTCGTCGATTTCGTGCGGACGTTGTCCGAAGCGTGGTCGTGGGGCGTTAACGGCAAATCCTCGAAGACCGATACGTCGGTACGGGCAGTGACGAAGAATATGGCCGGCCTCACCGCAATGGAAGCACAACGGCCGGTTGTCGGAAGTCCTCCAGGCGTCGCATTTCCTGGGGCTTGAGGGTCGGTCATAGGCTGGGCGGGCGGGGGCTGGGAGGCGGCGTTGTGGACCAAGTGGCTCATCTCGGGGAGGACGTGGGGGTTGTCGTTGGGGCTGGGCAGTCCTTACTGCAGCGGCGTAGGTCATGGCCTGGGGTTCTGCGGCCGTCGGGGTGCCAAGTGCCTGTTGCACTTCTTCCCGTACCACGTCCATCAGAGTCGCTGCGGGGAGGATGGCAGTAATCGGCGTAGCTCTTCTCGGACGATTTCGCGGATAACTTCCCGCAAGCTGTCGCTGGTGGTGGCCGGCGTGTCCGAACGGATTGCACAGGCAGAGGAAGGACGATTGTACTGCCGAGCCCGGACGTCGAGGGTCTTCTCAATCGTGCAGGCTTCTTGCATGAATTCCTCGACTGTTTTTGGCGGCTGGCGGACGAGGCTTGCAAAGAGTTGTTCTTTTACGCCGCGCATTAAAAACTGAACTTTCTTTTCCTCGGTCATCCCGGGGTCGGCGCGGCGAAACAGGCGCTTCATCTCCTCGACGTAACCGCGGACGGGCTCATTCGGAAGCTGGATCCTGGACTCGAGGAGTCGTTTGGCTCTTTCTTTCCTCACGACACTGGTGAATACCTTCAATAGTTCTCTCTTGAATAGCTCCCATGTCGTAAGGGACGACTCGTAGTTTTCGTACCACGTGCGTGCGGAGCCATCCAATGAGAAGAACACCTGTCCAATTTTTGCCGCATCATCCCACTTGTTGAATGATGCCACGCGCTCAAATTGATCCAACCATTCTTCAGGGTCTTCGCCTAGGGATCCATTGAAAGTTGGCGGCACCCGCGGCTGCTGCAGTATGATCGGTGTCGACATCTTCGGCGAGGTTGTGGTGCTCGTAGCCGCGTCTTTTCGCTGTCTTGTGCGGTCCGGCAATTTCCCGAACTCAGGCTCCTCTCCCTGGAGACGTCGGCTGGCTCGCTGAGCTGCTGGCTCGTACTCGGGTGCGAAGCGCTCAGGGCTGGCTTCACGACTTGAAGGGGGCGTCCGGAACGTGGAAGGCTACCCAGCACCTCCACCAGATGTCACGTAGTGGTGACGGCAGTCGAAGCAGCGATGAAGACGGACGAAAGGATCTTCTAAAAGAACTGTTTATTGGGCTGACTTGGACCCAAAATGGACTGAATCACTCGGCGGCGGCGAAGCGACAAGCGTGCTCGGCGGTCGTCGAACAGAACGCCCGCCGCTGTCGGCCGTGCTCAATTTAAAGCTGATAGCGAACATTCGAGATAAAGGGCGCAAAGTTACTAGAACATTCCGGAACAACGTAGAATCAGCTTTGCCTGGCTGCGATCAATCGAGATAAATCTAGTCGCGTCTTGCGTCGCAAACGAAGCGATAAGGTGGTGTCGCGGCAGATTTGAAAAACGAATAAACACTGCAAATATTCGCGGCAATATACTTTATTTCTCCTAGGTTACTCCTGTGCGCCCTATCTCTCTGCCGAGTTGGGGATCATTTTGCTTTGTCCACTGTCCCACGTGCGGCCTCCAAGCTGCTCTTCCCACTGCTTCTTTCGCTTCCACAGGTTAAGCAGACGTCTGTCTAATGCCCCTGCTTCGCTTTCATGAGCCACCGTCTCCGTGACCTCCTCCACTTCTGTGACCACTTCGCGGCTCCATGCATTGATATCCTTTATTTCTCCCAGGTTATACCTGAGCGCCCAACCTCTTTGCCGAGTTAGGGATCCTTTTTCGAAGCCCACTGTCCCACGTGCGGCCCATAAGATGCTCTTTTCACTGCTTCTTTTGACTCCACAGGTTAAGCTGAGGTCTGTCTAGTGCTCCTGCTTCTCTTTCATGAGCCACCGTCTCTGTGACCTCCTCCACTTCTCTGACCACTTCGCGGCTTCATGCATTGATATCCTTTATTTCTCCTTGGTTACTCCTGTGCGCCCTATCTGTCTGCCGAGTTAGGGATCCTTTTTCGAAGCCCACTGTCCGACGTGCGGCCCGCAAGCTGCTCTTCCCACTGCTTCTTTCGCTTCCACAGGTTAAGCAGACGTCTGTCTAGTGCCCCGGCTTCGCTTTCATGAGCGCCCGTCTCTGTGACCTCCTCCATTTCTGTGACCACTTAGCGGCTCCATGCATTGATATCCTTTATTTCTCCTAGGTTACACCTGAGCGCCCTACCCCTCTGCCGAAATAGGGATCCTTTTTCGAAGCCCACTGTCCCACTTGCGCCTCCTAAGATGCTCTTCCCACTGCTTCTTTCGCTTCCACAGGTTAAGCAGACGTCTGTCTTGTGCCCCTGCATCGCTTTCATGAGCCACCGTCTCCGTAACCTCCCCAACTTCTCTGACCACTTCGCGGCTCCATGCATTGATATCCTTTATTTCTCCTAGGTTATTTCTGTGCGCCCTATCTCTCTGCCGAGTTGGGGATCCTTTCTCAGAGCCCACTGTCCCACGTGCGGCCTATAAGCTGCTCTTCCCACTGTTTCTTTCGCTTCCACAGGTAAAGCAGACGTCTGTCTTGTGCCCCTGCTTCGCTTTCATGAGCCACTGTCTCCGTTACCTCCTCCACTTCTGTGACCACTTCGCGGCTCCATGCATTGATACCCTTTATTTCTCCTAGGTTACTCCTGTGCGCCATATCTGTCTGCCGAGTTAGGGATCCTTTTTCGGAGCCCACTGTTCGACGTGCGGCCCCTAAGCTGCTCTGCCCACTGCTTCTATCGCGTGCACAGGTTAAGCAGATATCTGTTTAGTGCCCCTGCTTCGCTTTCATACCCACCGTCTCTGTGACCTCCTCCACTTCTGTGACCACTTTGCGGCTTATGCATTGATATCCTTTATTTCGTCTAGGTTACTCCTGTCGCGCTATCTCGTTGCCGAGTTGGGGATCCTTTTTCGGAGCCCACTGTCCCACGTGCGGCCCCCAAGGTGCTCTTCCCACTTCTTCTTTCGCTTCCATAGGTGAAGCAGATGTCTGTCTAGTGCCCCTGCTTCGCTTTCATCAGCAACCGTCTCTGTGACGTCCTCAGCTTCTGTGACCACTTCGCGGCTCTATGCATTGATATCCTTTATTTCGTCTAGGTTACTCCTGTGCGCCCTATCTCTCTGCCGAGTTGGGGATCCTTTTTCGGAGCCCACTGTCCCACGTGTGGCCCCCAAGCTGCTCTTCCCACTGCTTCTTTCGCTTTCACATGTTAAGCAGATGTCTGTCTAGTGGCCCTGCTTCGCTTTCATACCCACCATCTCTGTGACCTCCTCCACTTCTGTGACCACTTCGCGGCTCTATGCATTGATATCCTTTATTTCGCCTAGGTTACTCCTGTGCGCCCTATCTCTCTGCCGAGTAGGGGATCCTTTTTCGGAGCCCACTGTCCGAAGTGCGGCCCGTAAGCTGCTCTTCCCACTGCTTCTCTCGCTTCCACAGGTTAAGCAGACGTCTGTCTAGTGCCCCTGCTTCGCTATCATCAGCAACCGTCTCTGTGACGTCCTCGAACTCTGTGACCACTTCGCGGCTCCATGCATTGATATCATTTATTCCCCTAGGTTACTCCTGTGCGCCCTATCTCTCTGCCGAGTTGGGGATCCTTTTCGCGGCCCACTGTCGCACGTGCGCCCCTAAGCTGCTCTTCCCACTGCTTCGTTCGCTTCGACATGTTAAGCAGACGTCTGTCTTGTGCCCCTCCTTCGCTTTCATCAGCCACCGTCTCTGTGGCCTCCTCCACTTCTCTGACCACTTCACGGCTCCATGCATTGATATGCTTTAGTTCTCCTAGGTTACTCCTGTGCGCCCTATCTCTCTGCCGAGTTGGGGATCCTTTTCGCAGGCAACTGTCGCACGTGCGGCCCCTAAGCTGCTCTTCCCACCGACTGTGTCTTTTCCACAGACTGTATCACCATAACCCTTTGTAAAGGGTCTTCTTTTTTCGAGGCCTTCATACATTTCATCCCGTTCCGATCATATATTTAAAGTCGGTGTTCCATTTTCGAGAACAAAATTGTATTATGATTCTTTTATTCCTAAAACCAGCGTTGACTGGAACGACCTTCCTCCCTCCATCGCTGCCATTACCGATGTTGAGAACTTCAAGAAAACTGTTTTCTGCCATCATATAACTTGTTTTGTGTAACTATGCACTGTATTTTTTTTTGTTTTGTTGTACCACTCCTTTCTGTAATGCCTTCGGGCCCTGAAAGTATGTGAAATAAACAAATAAATTCGTTAGATTCGACACGTTAAGCAGACGTCTGTCTAGTGCCCGTGCTTCGCATTCATCAGCAACCGTCTCTGTGATCTCCTCCACTTCTCTGACCATTTCGCGGCTCCATGCATGGATATCCTTTATTTCTCCTAGGTTACTTCTGTGCGCCCTATCTCTCTGCAGAGTTGGGGATCTTTTCTCGAGCCCACTGTCCCACGCGCAGCCCCTAAGCTGCTCTTCCCACTGCTTCTCTCGCTTCCACAGGTTAAGCAGACGTCTGTCTTGTGTCCTGGTTCGCTTCCATCAGCCACCATCTCTGTAACCTCCTCCACATCTCTGACCACTTTGCGGCTCCATGCATTGATATCCTTTATTCCTCCTTGGTTACTCCTGTGCGCCCTATCTCTCTGCCGAGTTGGGGATCCTATTCGGAGCCCACTGTCGCACGTGCGGCCCCTAAGCTGCTCTTCCCACTGCTTCTTTCGCTTCTACTGGTTAAGCAGACGTCTGTCTAGTGCCCGTGCTTCGCTTTCATCAGCCACCGTCTCTGTGATCTCTTCCACTTCTCTGACCAATTCGCGGCTTCATGCATTGATATCCTTTATTTCTCCTAGGTTACTCCTGTGCGCCCTATCTCTCTGCCGAGTTGGGGATCCTTTTTCGGAGCCCACTGTCCCACGTGTGGCCCCCAAGCTGCTCTTCCCACTGCTTCTTTCGCTTTCACATGTTAAGCAGATATCTCTAGTGGCCCTGCTTCGCTTTCATACCCACCATCTCTGTGACCTCCTCCACATCTGTGACCTCTTCGCGGCTCTATGCATTGATATCCTTTATTTCGCCTAGGTTACTCCTGTGCGCCCTATCTCTCTGCTGAGTTGGGGATCCTTTTTCGGAGCCCACTGTCCCACGTGCGGCCCCCAAGCTGCTTTTCCACTTCTTCTTTCGCTTCCACAGGTTAAGCAGATGTCTGTCTAGTGCCCCTGCTTCGCTTTCATACCCACCATCTCTGTGACCTCCTCCACTTCTGTGACCACTTCGCGGCTCCATGCATTGATATCCTTTATGTCTACTAGTTTACTCCTGTGCGCCCTATCTCTCTGCCGAGTTGGGGATCCTTTTTTTTTGTCCACAGTCCCACGTGCGGCCCCCAAGCTGCTCTTGCCACTGCTTCTTTCGCTTCCACAGGTTAAGCAGATATCTGCCTACTGCTTCGCTTTCATACCCACCGTCTCTGTGATCTCCTCCACTTCTCTGAACATTTCGCGGCTCTATGCATTGATATCCTTTATTTCGCCTAGGTTACTCCTGTGAGCCCTATCTCTCTGCCGAGTTGGGGATCCTTTTTCGGAGCCCACTGTCTCAAGTGCGGCCCCCAAGCTGCTCTTCCCACTGCTTCTTTCGCTTCCACAGGTTAAGAAGACGTCTGTCTTGTGTCCTGCTTCGCTTTCATCAGCCACCATCTCTGTGACCTCCTCCACCACTCTGACCACTTTGCGGCTCCATGCATTGATATCCTTTATTTCTCCTTGGTTACTCCTGTGCGCCCTATCTCTCTGCCGAGTTGGGGATCCTTTTTCGGAGCCCACTGTCCCAAGTGCGGCCCCCAAGCTGCTCTTCCCACTGATTCTTTCGATTCCACAGGTTAAGCAGATATCTGTTTAGTGCCCCTGCTTCGCTTTCATACCCACCGTCTCTGTGACCTCCTCCACTTCTGTGACCACTTTGCGGCTTATGCATTGATATCCTTTATTTCGTCTAGGTTACTCCTGTCGCGCTATCTCGTTGCCGAGTTGGGGATCCTTTTTCGGAGCCCACTGTCCAACGTGCGGCCCCCAAGGTGCTCTTCCCACTTCTTCTTTCGCTTCCATAGGTGAAGCAGATGTCTGTCTAGTGCCCCTGCTTCGCTTTCATCAGCAACCGTCTCTGTGACGTCCTCAGCTTCTGTGACCACTTCGCGGCTCTATGCATTGATATCCTTTATTTCGTCTAGGTTACTCCTGTGCGCCCTATCTCTCTGCCGAGTTGGGGATCCTTTTTCGGAGCCCACTGTCCCACGTGTGGCCCCCAAGCTGCTCTTCCCACTGCTTCTTTCGCTTTCACATGTTAAGCAGATGTCTGTCTAGTGGCCCTGCTTCGCTTTCATACCCACCATCTCTGTGACCTCCTCCACTTCTGTGACCACTTCGCGGCTCTATGCATTGATATCCTTTATTTCGCCTAGGTTACTCCTGTGCGCCCTATCTCTCTGCCGAGTAGGGGATCCTTTTTCGGAGCCCACTGTCCGAAGTGCGGCCCGTAAGCTGCTCTTCCCACTGCTTCTCTCGCTTCCACAGGTTAAGCAGACGTCTGTCTAGTGCCCCTGCTTCGCTATCATCAGCAACCGTCTCTGTGACGTCCTCGAACTCTGTGACCCCTTCGCGGCTCTATGCTTTGATATCCTTTATCTCGCCTAGGTTACTCCAGTGCGCCCTATATCTCTGCCGAGTTGGGGATCATTTTTCGGAGCCCACTGACCGATGTGCAGTCCCTAAGCTGCTCTTCCCACTGCTTCATTCGCTTCCACAGGTTAAGCAGACGTCTGTCTTGTGCCCCTCCTTCGCTTTCATCAGCCACCGTCTCTGTGGCCTCCTCCACTTCTCTGACCACTTCACGGCTCCATGCATTGATATCTTTAGTTCTCCTAGGTTACTCCTGTGCGCCCTATCTCTCTGCCGAGTTGGGGATCCTTTTCGCAGGCCACTGTCGCACGTGCGGCCCCTAAGCTGCTCTTCCCACCGACTGTGTCTTTTCCACAGACTGTATCACCATAACCCTTTGTAAAGGGTCTTCTTTTTTCGAGGCCTTCATACATTTCATCCCGTTCCGATCATATATTTAAAGTCGGTGTTCCATTTTCGAGAACAAAATTGTATTATGATTCTTTTATTCCTAAAACCAGCGTTGACTGGAACGACCTTCCTCCCTCCATCGCTGCCATTACCGATGTTGAGAACTTCAAGAAAACTGTTTTCTGCCATCATATAACTTGTTTTGTGTAACTATGCACTGTATTTTTTTTTGTTTTGTTGTACCACTCCTTTCTGTAATGCCTTCGGGCCCTGAAAGTATGTGAAATAAACAAATAAATTCGTTAGATTCGACACGTTAAGCAGACGTCTGTCTAGTGCCCGTGCTTCGCATTCATCAGCAACCGTCTCTGTGATCTCCTCCACTTCTCTGACCATTTCGCGGCTCCATGCATGGATATCCATTATTTCTCCTAGGTTACTTCTGTGCGCCCTATCTCTCTGCAGAGTTGGGGATCTTTTCTCGAGCCCACTGTCCCACGCGCAGCCCCTAAGCTGCTCTTCCCACTGCTTCTCTCGCTTCCACAGGTTAAGCAGACGTCTGTCTTGTGTCCTGGTTCGCTTCCATCAGCCACCATCTCTGTAACCTCCTCCACATCTCTGACCACTTTGCGGCTCCATGCATTGATATCCTTTATTCCTCCTTGGTTACTCCTGTGCGCCCTATCTCTCTGCCGAGTTGGGGATCCTATTCGGAGCCCACTGTCGCACGTGCGGCCCCTAAGCTGCTCTTCCCACTGCTTCTTTCGCTTCTACTGGTTAAGCAGACGTCTGCCTAGTGCCCGTGCTTCGCTTTCATCAGCCACCGTCTCTGTGATCTCTTCCACTTCTCTGACCAATTCGCGGCTTCATGCATTGATATCCTTTATTTCTCCTAGGTTACTCCTGTGCGCCCTATCTCTCTGCCGAGTTGGGGATCCTTTTTCGGAGCCCACTGTCCCACGTGTGGCCCCCAAGCTGCTCTTCCCACTGCTTCTTTCGCTTTCACATGTTAAGCAGATATCTCTAGTGGCCCTGCTTCGCTTTCATACCCACCATCTCTGTGACCTCCTCCACTTCTGTGACCTCTTCGCGGCTCTATGCATTGATATCCTTTATTTCGCCTAGGTTACTCCTGTGCGCCCTATCTCTCTGCCGAGTTGGGGATCCTTTTTCGGAGCCCACTGTCCCACGTGCGGCCCCCAAGCTGCTTTTCCACTTCTTCTTTCGCTTCCACAGGTTAAGCAGATGTCTGTCTAGTGCCCCTGCTTCGCTTTCATACCCACCATCTCTGTGACCTCCTCCACTTCTGTGACCACTTCGCGGCTCCATGCATTGATATCCTTTATGTCTACTAGTTTACTCCTGTGCGCCCTATCTCTCTGCCGAGTTGGGGATCCTTTTTTTGTCCACAGTCCCACGTGCGGCCCCCAAGCTGCTCTTGCCACTGCTTCTTTCGCTTCCACAGGTTAAGCAGATATCTGCCTACTGCTTCGCTTTCATACCCACCGTCTCTGTGACCTGCTCTACTTCTGTGACCACTTCGCGGCTCTATGCAATGATATCCTTTATTTCGCCTAGGTTATTCCTGTGAGCCCTATCTCTCTGCCGAGTTGGGGGTCCTTTTTCGGAGCCCACTGTCCCACGTGCGGCCCCCAAGCTGCTCTTCCCACTTCTTTCGCTTCCACAGGTTAAGCAGATGTCTGTCTAGTGCCCCTGCTTCGCTTTCATCAGCAACCGTCTCTGTGACCTCCTCCACTTTTCTGACCCCTTCGCGGCTCTATGCATTGATATCCTTTATTTCGCCTAGGTTACTCCTGTGCGCCCTATCTCTCTGCCGAGTTGGGGATCCTTTTTCGGAGCCCACTGTCCCTAGTGCGGCCCCCAAGCTGCTCTTCCCACTGCTTCTTTCGCTTCCACAGGTTAAGCAGACGTCTGTCTAGTGCCCCTGCTTCGCTTTCATGAGCCACCGTCTCTGTGACCTCCTCCACTTCTGTGACCACTTCGCGGCTCCTTGCATTGATATACTTTATTTCTCCTAGGTTACTCCTGTGCGCCCTATCTCTCTGCCGAGTTGGGGATCATTTTGCTTTGTCCACTGTCCCACGTGCGGCCTCCAAGCTGCTCTTCCCACTGCTTCTTTCGCTTCCACAGGTTAAGCAGACGTCTGTCTAATGCCCCTGCTTCGCTTTCATGAGCCACCGTCTCCGTGACCTCCTCCACTTCTGTGACCACTTCGCGGCTCCATGCATTGATATCCTTTATTTCTCCCAGGTTATACCTGAGCGCCCTACCTCTTTGCCGAGTTAGGGATCCTTTTTCGAAGCCCACTGTCCCACGTGCGGCCCATAAGATGCTCTTTTCACTGCTTCTTCTGACTCCACAGGTTAAGCTGAGGTCTGTCTAGTGCTCCTGCTTCGCTTTCATGAGCCACCGTCTCTGTGACCTCCTCCACTTCTGTGACCACTTCGCGGCTTCATGCATTGATATCCTTTATTTCTCCTAGGTTACTCCTGTGCGCCCTATCTGTCTGCCGAGTTAGGAATCCTTTTTCGAAGCCCACTGTCCGACGTGTGGCCCATAAGCTGCCCTTCCCACTGCTTCTTTCGCTTCCACAGGTTAAGCAGACGTCTGTCTAGTGCCCCGGCTTCGCTTTCATGAGCCCCCGTCTCTGTGACCTCCTCCACTTCTGTGACCACTTCGCGGCTCCATGCATTGATATCCTTTATTTCTCCTAGGTTACTCCTGAGCGCCCTACCCCTCTGCCGAGTTAGGGATCCTTTTTCGAAGCCCACTGTCCCACTTGCGCCTCCTAAGATGCTCTTCCCACTGCTTCTTTCGCTTCCACAGGTAACGCAGACGTCTGTCTTGTGCCCCTGCATCGCTTTCATGAGCCACCGTCTCCGTAACCTCCCCAACTTCTCTGACCACATCGCGGCTCCATGCATTGATATCCTTTATTTCTCCTAGGTTACTTCTGTGCGCCCTATCTCTCTGTCGAGTTGGGGATCCTTTCTCAGAGCCCACTGTCCCACGTGCGGCCTATAAGCTGCTCTTCCCACTGTTTCTTTCGCTTCCACAGGTAAAGCAGACGTCTGTCTTGTGCCCCTGCTTCGCTTTCATGAGCCACTGTCTCCGTGACCTCCTCCACTTCTGTGACCACTTCGCGGCTCCATGCATTGATACCCTTTATTTCTCCTAGGTTACTCCTGTGCGCCATATCTGTATGCCGAGTTAGGGATCCTTTTTCGGAGCCCACTGTTCGACGTGCGGCCCCTAAGCTGCTCTTCCCACAGCTTCTATCGCGTGCACAGGTTAAGCAGATATCTGTTTAGTGCCCCTGCTTCGCTTTCATACCCACAGTCTCTGTGACCTCCTCCACTTCTGTGACCACTTTGCGGCTTATGCATTGATATCCTTTATTTCGCCTAGGTTACTCCTGTCGCGCTATCTCGTTGCCGAGTTGGGGATCCTTTTTCGGAGCCCACTGTCCCACGTGCGGCACCCAAGGTGCTCTTCCCACTTCTTCTTTCGCTTCCATAGGTGAAGCAGATGTCTGTCTAGTGCCCCTGCTTCGCTTTCATCATCTACCGTCTCTGTGACGTCCTCAGCTTCTCTGACCACTTTGCGGCTCCATGCATTGATAGCCTTTATTTCTCCTAGGTTACTCCTGAGCGCCCTACCCCTCTGCCGAGTTAGGGATCCTTTTTCGAAGCCCACTGTCCCACTTGCGCCTCCTAAGATGCTCTTTTCACTGCTTCTTTCGCCTCCACAGGTTAAGCAGACGTCTGTCTAGTGACCCTGCTTCGATTTCATGAGCCACCGTCTCTGTGACCTCCTCCACTTCTCTGACCACTTCGCGGCTCCATGCATTGATATCCTTTATTTCTCCTAGGTTATTTCTGTGCGCCCTATCTCTCTGCCGAGTTGGGGATCCTTTCTCAGAGCCCACTGTCCCACGTGCGGCCTATAAGCTGCTCTTCCCACTGTTTCTTTCGCTTCCACAGGTAAAGCAGACGTCTGTCTTGTGCCCCTGCTTCGCTTTCATGAGCCACTGTCTCCGTTACCTCCTCCACTTCTGTGACCACTTCGCGGCTCCATGCATTGATACCCTTTATTTCTCCTAGGTTACTCCTGTGCGCCATATCTGTCTGCCGAGTTAGGGATCCTTTTTCGGAGCCCACTGTTCGACGTGCGGCCCCTAAGCTGCTCTGCCCACTGCTTCTATCGCGTGCACAGGTTAAGCAGATATCTGTTTAGTGCCCCTGCTTCGCTTTCATACCCACCGTCTCTGTGACCTCCTCCACTTCTGTGACCACTTTGCGGCTTATGCATTGATATCCTTTATTTCGTCTAGGTTACTCCTGTCGCGCTATCTCGTTGCCGAGTTGGGGATCCTTTTTCGGAGCCCACTGTCCCACGTGCGGCCCCCAAGGTGCTCTTCCCACTTCTTCTTTCGCTTCCATAGGTGAAGCAGATGTCTGTCTAGTGCCCCTGCTTCGCTTTCATCAGCAACCGTCTCTGTGACGTCCTCAGCTTCTGTGACCACTTCGCGGCTCTATGCATTGATATCCTTTATTTCGTCTAGGTTACTCCTGTGCGCCCTATCTCTCTGCCGAGTTGGGGATCCTTTTTCGGAGCCCACTGTCCCACGTGTGGCCCCCAAGCTGCTCTTCCCACTGCTTCTTTCGCTTTCACATGTTAAGCAGATGTCTGTCTAGTGGCCCTGCTTCGCTTTCATACCCACCATCTCTGTGACCTCCTCCACTTCTGTGACCACTTCGCGGCTCTATGCATTGATATCCTTTATTTCGCCTAGGTTACTCCTGTGCGCCCTATCTCTCTGCCGAGTAGGGGATCCTTTTTCGGAGCCCACTGTCCGAAGTGCGGCCCGTAAGCTGCTCTCCCCACTGCTTCTCTCGCTTCCACAGGTTAAGCAGACGTCTGTCTAGTGCCCCTGCTTCGCTATCATCAGCAACCGTCTCTGTGACGTCCTCGAACTCTGTGACCCCTTCGCGGCTCTATGCTTTGATATCCTTTATCTCGCCTAGGTTACTCCAGTGCGCCCTATATCTCTGCCGAGTTGGGGATCATTTTTCGGAGCCCACTGACCGATGTGCAGTCCCTAAGCTGCTCTTCCCACTGCTTCATTCGCTTCCACAGGTTAAGCAGACGTCTGTCTAGTGCCCCTGCTTCGCTTTCATGATCCACCGTCTCTGTGACCTCCTCCACTTCTGTGACCACTTCGCGGCTCCATGCATTGATATCATTTATTCCCCTAGGTTACTCCTGTGCGCCCTATCTCTCTGCCGAGTTGGGGATCCTTTTCGCGGCCCACTGTCGCACGTGCGCCCCTAAGCTGCTCTTCCCACCGACTGTGTCTTTTCCACAGACTGTATCACCATAACCCTCTGTTAAAGGATCATCTTTTTTCGAGGCCTTCATACATTTCATCCCGTTCCGATCATATATTTAAAGTCGGTGTTCCATTTTTGAGAACAAAATTGTATTATGATTCTTTTATTCCTAAAACCAGCGTTGACTGGAACGACCTTCCTCCCTCCATCACTGCCATTGCCGATGTTGAGAACTTCAAGAAAACTGTTTTCTGCCATCATATAACTTGTTTTCTGTAACTATGCACTGTATTTTTTTGTTTTGTTGTACCACTCCTTTCTGTAATGCCTTCGGGCCCTGAAAGTATGTGAAATAAATAAATAAATTCGTTAGATTCGACCGGTTAAGCAGACGTCTGTCTAGTGCCCGTGCTTCTCTTTCATCAGCCACCGTCTCTGTGATCTCCACTTCTCTGACCACTTCGCGGCTCAATGCATGGATATCCTTTATTTCTCCTAGGTTACTTCTGTGCGCCCTATCTCTCTGCCGAGTTGGGGATCTTTTCTCGAGCCCACTGTCCCACGTGCGGTCCCTAAGCTGCTCTTCCCACTGCTTCTCTCGCTTCCACAGGTTAAGCAGACGTCTGTCTTGTGTCCTGGTTCGCTTCCATCAGCCACCATCTCTGTGAACTCCTCCACCTCTCTGACCACTTTGCAGCTCCATGCATTGATATCCTTTATTTCGCCTTGGTTACTCCTGTGCGCCCTATCTCTCTGCCGAGTTGGGGATCCTATTCGGAGCCCACTGTCGCACGTGCGGCCCCTAAGCTGCTCTTCCCACTGCTTCTTTCGCTTCTACAGGTTAAGCAGACGTCTGTCTAGTGCCCGTGCTTCGCTTTCATCAGCCACCGTCTCTGTGATCTCTTCCACATCTCTGACCAATTCGCGGCTTCATGCATTGATATCCTTTATTTCTCCTAGGTTACTCCTGTGCGCCCTATCTCTCTGCCGAGTTGGGGATCCTTTTTCGGAGCCCACTGTCCCACGTGTGGCCCCCAAGCTGCTCTTCCCACTGCTTCTTTCGCTTTCACATGTTAAGCAGATATCTCTAGTGGCCCTGCTTCGCTTTCATACCCACCATCTCTGTGACCTCCTCCACTTCTGTGACCTCTTCGCGGCTCTATGCATTGATATCCTTTATTTCGCCTAGGTTACTCCTGTGCGCCCTATCTCTCTGCCGAGTTGGGGGTCCTTTTTCGGAACCCACTGTCCCACGTGCGGCCCCCAAGCTGCTCTTCCCACTTCCTTCGCTTCCACAGGTTAAGCAGATGTCTGTCTAGTGCCCCTGCTTCGCTTTCATCAGCAACCGTCTCTGTGACCTCCTCCACTTCTCTGACCCCTTCTCGGCTCTATGCATTGATATCCTTTATTTCGCCTAGGTTACTCCTGTGCGCCCTATCTCTCTGCCGAGTTGGGGATCCTTTTTCGGAACCCACTGTCCCAAGTGCGGCCCCCAAGCTGCTCTTCCCACTGCTTCTTTCGCTTCCACAGGTTAAGCAGACGTCTGTCTAGTGCCCCTGCTTCGCTTTCATGAGCCACCGTCTCTGTGACCTCCTCCACTTCTGTGACCACTTCGCGGCTCCTTGCATTGATATCCTTTATTTCTCCTAGGTTACTCCTGTGCGCCCTATCTCTCTGCCGAGTTGGGGATCATTTTACTTGGTCCACTGTCCCACGTGCGGCCTCCAAGCTGCTCTTCCCACTGCTTCTTTCGCTTCCACAGGTTAAGCAGACGTCTGTCTAATGCCCCTGCTTCGCTTTCATGAGCCACCGTCTCCGTGACCTCCTCCACTTCTGTGACCACTTCGCGGCTCCATGCATTGATATCCTTTATTTCTCCTAGGTTATACCTGAGCGCCCAACCTCTTTGCCGAGTTAGGGATCCTTTTTCGAAGCCCACTGTCCCACGTGCGGCCCACAAGATGCTCTTTTCACTGCTTCTTTTGACTCCACAGGTTAAGCAGATGTCTGTCTAGTGCCCCTGCTTCGCTTTCATCAGCAACCGTCTCTGTGACCTCCTCCACTTCTCTGACCCCTTCTCGGCTCTATGCATTGATATCCTTTATTTCGCCTAGGTTACTCCTGTGCGCCCTATCTCTCTGCCGAGTTGGGGATCCTTTTTCGGAACCCACTATCCCAAGTGCGGCCCCCAAGCTGCTCTTCCCACTGCTTCTTTCGCTTCCACAGGTTAAGCAGACGTCTGTCTAGTGCCCCGGCTTCGCTTTCATGAGCCCCCGTCTCTGTGACCTCCTCCATTTCTGTGACCACTTCGCGGCTCCATGCATTGATATCCTTTATTTCTCCTAGGTTATTTCTGTGCGCCCTATCTCTCTGCCGAGTTGGGGATCCTTTCTCAGAGCCCACTGTCCCACGTGCGGCCTAAAAGCTGCTCTTCCCACTGTTTCTTTCGCTTCCACAGGTAAAGCAGACGTCTGTCTTGTGCCCCTGCTTCGCTTTCATGAGCCACTGTCTCCGTGACCTCCTCCACTTCTGTGACCACTTCGCGGCTCCATGCATTGATACCCTTTATTTCTCCTAGGTTACTCCTGTGCGCCATATCTGTCTGCCGAGTTAGGGATCCTTTTTCGGAGCCCACTGTTCGACGTGCGGCCCCTAAGCTGCTCTGCCCACTGCTTCTATCGCGTGCACAGGTTAAGCAGATATCTGTTTAGTGCCCCTGCTTCGCTTTCATACCCACCGTCTCTGTGACCTCCTCCACTTCTGTGACCACTTTGCGGCTTATGCATTGATATCCTTTATTTCGCCTAGGTTACTCCTGTCGCGCTATCTCGTTGCCGAGTTGGGGATCCTTTTTCGGAGCCCACTGTCCCACGTGCGGCCCCCAAGGTGCTCTTCCCACTTCTTCTTTCGCTTCCATAGGTGAAGCAGATGTCTGTCTAGTGCCCCTGCTTCGCTTTCATCAGCAACCGTCTCTGTGACGTCCTCAGCTTCTGTGACCACTTCGCGGCTCTATGCATTGATATCCTTTATTTCGTCTAGGTTACTCCTGTGCGCCCTATCTCTCTGCCGAGTTGGGGATCCTTTTTCGGAGCCCACTGTCCCACGTGTGGCCCCCAAGCTGCTCTTCCCACTGCTTCTTTCGCTTTCACATGTTAAGCAGATGTCTGTCTAGTGGCCCTGCTTCGCTTTCATACCCACCTCCTCTGTGACCTCCTCCACTTCTGTGACCACTTCGCGGCTCTATGCATTGATATCCTTTATTTCGCCTAGGTTACTCCTGTGCGCCCTATCTCTCTGCCGAGTAGGGGATCCTTTTTCGGAGCCCACTGTCCGAAGTGCGGCCCGTAAGCTGCTCTTCCCACTGCTTCTCTCGCTTCCACAGGTTAAGCAGACGTCTGTCTAGTGCCCCTGCTTCGCTATCATCAGCAAGCGTCTCTGTGACGTCCTCGAACTCTGTGACCCCTTCGCGGCTCTATGCTTTGATATCCTTTATCTCGCCTAGGTTACTCCAGTGCGCCCTATATCTCTGCCGAGTTGGGGATCATTTTTCGGAGCCCACTGACCGATGTGCAGTCCCTAAGCTGCTCTTCCCACTGCTTCATTCGCTTCCACAGGTTCAGCAGACGTCTGTCTAGTGCCCCTGCTTCGCTTTCATGATCCACCGTCTCTGTG
>JARKHS020012735.1:0-14526 GCA_030143305.2 Amblyomma americanum | reverse complement strand
AGGAAGAGCCAAACGACTCCTCGAGTCCAGGATCCAGCTTCCGAATGAGCCCGTCCGCGGTTACGTCGAGGAGATGAAGCGCCTGTTTCGCCGCGCCGACCCCGGGATGACCGAGGAAAAGAAAGTTCAGTTTTTAATGCGCGGCGTAAAAGAACAACTCTTTGCAAGCCTCGTCCGCCAGCCGCCAAAAACAGTCGAGGAATTCATGCAAGAAGCCTGCACGATTGAGAAGACCCTCGACGTCCGGGCTCGGCAGTACAATCGTCCTTCCTCTGCCTGTGCAATCCGTTCGGACACGCCGGCCACCACCAGCGACAGCTTGCGGGAAGTTATCCGCGAAATCGTCCGAGAAGAGCTACGCCGATTACTGCCATCCTCCCCGCAGCCACAAGCAGCGACTCTGATGGACGTGGTACGGGAAGAAGTGCAACAGGCACTTGGCACCCCGACGGCCGCAGAACCCCAGGCCATGACCTACGCCGCTGCAGTAAGGACTGCCCAGCCCCAACGACAACCCCCACGTCCTCCCCGAGATGAGCCACTTGGTCCACAACGCCGCCTCCCAGCCCCCGCCCGCCCAGCCTATGACCGACCCTCAAGCCCCAGGAAATGCGACGCCTGGAGGACTTCCGACAACCGGCCGTTGTGCTTCCATTGCGGTGAGGCCGGCCATATTCTTCGTCACTGCCCGTACCGACGTATCGGTCTTCGAGGATTTGCCGTTAACGCCCCACGACCACGCTTCGGACAACGTCCGCACGAAATCGACGAGTACCTGCGTCGAGAAGAGTACACGCCGAACCGCTTTTCGCGCTCACCATCGCCGTCAACCTCGCGCTTTGCGTCGCCACGCCGCAGCTACGCAGCCGCGGTACGAGGAAGGTCGCCCAGCCCCCGTAGGGGAAACTAAAGGCAGCAACCTCTGGAGGTGAGGTTGCTCACGAGCTAAACGCCGAAGATCCTCCACCGACCACGCCCCATGAAGACGCTGCACCCGCGACGCCGCATGAAGAACCGACACTCGCTGCACCGACGCCGCACACAATGAGAACCTCGACCGCGACGCAAGCTACCTTGAAATCGACGCCGCCACCCAGAGGAGCTTCGACCACACGCCCAACCCGTGACTCGCATACGCGACGAAGCCGTGACCCGACGCCGAGAGCGACATGCAATGCAAGAGCCAGGACCTCCGACCTAGAAGTGACTATCGACGGCCGGAAAGTTACCGCTCTAGTCGACACAGGAGCCGATTACTCGGTGATGAATGGAAGATTCGCTGCGCAGCTCAGAAAAGTCACAACGGCTTGGGACGGCCCACAAATTCGCACCGCTGGGGGCCACCTCATTACGCCATCAGGACAATGCACAGCGCGAGTGACTGTCAAAGGACATACCTATCCTGCGACCTTTGTTGTGCTACCGCAATGCTCCCGCGAAGTTATCTTGGGTATGGATTTCCTTAATGAGCATCAGGCGATCATCGACCTGCGATCCAAGCTGATCACGCTTTCGACGGACGAAGCCATCGCTTCGATGAAAACTCGGGAAAATCACGTTGCCCTAAGTGTCCTGGAGGAAGAAGTGAGCGTCCCACCCCGTTCAAGCGTTATCGTGACCGTAGGCGCCACGAAAGCCATAAACACTGAAGCCATCATCGAGGGGAACATGCAGTTGCTACTAGACCGAGGAATCAGCATCGCAAGAGGCATCGCACATTTCCGCAATGGCCAGGCCGAAGTACTGCTGACTAACTTTAGCGAAGAATACCGGCATATTAACAGAGGAACGACGATTGCTTTCTACGACGAAATATCTGACGTACGAGATTCCTTCGCCCTCTCCGACCCCTCCGCAGAAGAACCGCCTGACCAAGAGAACTCGCCCACTTTCGACATCAACCCAGCCCTGCACCGGAACAGACAAGACCAGATCCGCAATCTGCTTCAAAACTACAGTGAGTGCTTTTCGACATCGCCGAAGGTGCGACAGACGCCAATTGCCAAGCATCGCATTATAACGGATCAACACGTCCGACCTCTCCGTCAAAGCCCCTACCGTGTGTCTCCGCGAGAACGACAAGCCATCCGGGACCAAGTCGAAGAAATGCTTCGCGACGACGTCATCCAGCCTTCAAACAGCCCATGGGCGGCACCGGTTGTTCTAGTGAGAAAGAAAGACGGCGCACTTCGATTCTGCGTGGATTACCGCCGCTTGAACAACATAACAAAGAAGGACGTCTACCCCCTCCCCCGCATCGACGACACACTGGACCGCCTCTGCAACGCCAAATATTTCTCATCGATGGACCTCAAGAGCGGCTACTGGCAAATTGAGGTCGACGAAAGAGATCGCGAGCAGACAGCATTCATAACTCCGGATGGGCTGTTTGAGTTCAAGGTGATGCCATTTGGTCTCTGTTCCGCACCAGCGACGTTTCAGCGAGTAATTGATACAGTGCTGGCAGGCCTGAAGTGGCAGATTTGTCTGGTATATTTAGATGACGTCGTTGTCTTCGCCTCGAACTTTGAAGAGCACCTCAAAAGACTTCGAACAGTACTAGACGCAATCAAGTCGTCTGGCCTAACCTTGAAGGCAGAGAAATGCCACTTTGCCTACGAAGAGCTGCTGTTTCTAGGCCACATCGTTAGCAAGGAAGGAGTACGCCCAGACCCGCAGAAAACAGCTGCTATTGAACAGTTTCAACCGCCGGCCGATAAGAAAGCAGTGCGCAGATTTCTCGGACTATGCGCATATTACCGACGATTTGTGAAAAACTTTTCGCGCATCGCCGAGCCCCTGACCCAACTGACGAAGGCAGACGTGCCGTTTAAATTGGAAGCGCCGCAAGCAGAAGCCTTCAAGGAACTTCAGCGTCGTTTACAGTCCCCACCGATCCTTGCGCATTTTGATGAAAACGCCGATACTGAAGTTCATACCGACGCAAGCAGCGTGGGACTAGGCGCCGTTCTCGTTCAAAAAAGTGACGGGCTGGAGAAGGTCATCGCATACGCTAGCCGTTCCCTTTCCAAGGCCGAGGCTAACTATTCGACCACTGAGAAGGAGTGCCTTGCCATCATCTGGGCTACGTCGAAATTCCGCCCCTACCTCTACGGACGGCCGTTCAAGGTGGTCAGCGACCACCACGCGCTCTGCTGGCTTGCCAATTTGAAGGATCCCTCTGGCCGACTCGCTCGATGGAGTCTGCGTCTCCAGGAGTTTGACGTCACCGTCGTTTACAAGTCCGGACGCAAGCACACTGACGCCGATTGCCTCTCACGAGCCCCTGTAGATGCACCGCCGCTAGACGACGATGAGGACGCCTTCCTGGGACCCATCAGCGCAAGCTCTTTTGCTCAGCAGCAACGCTCGGACCCCAACCTAAAAGGCCTCATCGAGTACCTGGAAGGCAAGGTTTCTTCACCCCCCGCTTCATTCAAGCGAGGACTGTCTTCTTTCTGTGTACAGAATGAGGTCCTTGTGAAGAAGAACTTTACAGCGAACAAAACAGCCTACCTCCTTGTTGTACCTACTTGTCTCCGCGAAGAAGTTCTACAGGCTTCACACGACGAGCCGACAGCTGGACATCTCGGGTTTACTCGCACCCTCCGCCGCATTCAAGACAAGTATTACTGGCCCCGACTCTCTGCCGATGTCGCACACTATGTGAAAACATGCCGAGATTGTCAGCGACGAAAGACTCCTCCCACACGACCAGCAGGATTTCTGAACCCCATTGAACCTCCCTCAAGACCCTTTCAGCAGATTGGCATGGACTTGCTTGGCCCTTTTCCAACGTCAACATCTGGAAATAAGTGGATCATCATAGCGACCGACTACCTGACCCGCTACGCCGAGGCGAAAGCCCTACCGAACGGAACAGCAGCAGAAGTGGCCAAATTTTTCGTGGAGTGCATTCTTCTTCGACACGGCGCCCCCGATGTGCTCATCACGGACAGAGGAACAGCATTTACGGCGGAACTCACGCAAGCCATCCTGCGCTACAGCCAAACCAGCCACCGGAGGACAACTGCATACCATCCGCAGACCAACGGACTGACCGAGCGCCTGAACAAAACCATCGCCGATATGCTCGCTATGTATGTCGATGCCGAACATAAAACCTGGGATGTCATCCTGCCTTACGTCGTCTTCGCCTACAACACCGCAGTGCAGGAGACCACCCAGATGACGCCTTTTAGGCTCGTCCATGGCAGGGAGGCCGCGACCACGCTAGACGCCATGCTGCCCAACGTTACAGAAGAAGAGAACGTCGACGTTGCCGCCTACCTTCAACGCGCAGAAGAAGCTCGAAGGCTTGCCCGATTACGGATCAAAGATCAGCAGCGGTCCGACGCCAGACGCTACAACCTACGAAGACGCAACGCGGAATACAAGCCAGGAGACCAAGTCTGGGTGTGGACGCCCATTCGCCGCCGTGGATTGAGTGAAAAGCTTTTGCGCCGCTATTTCGGCCCGTACAAGGTTCTTCGTCGGCTGGGTGAACTGGATTATGAAGTCATCCCTGACGCAATGACTGCATCCCAGCGACGCCGCGTACGACCAGAAGTTGTCCATGTAGTCCGTCTGAAGCCGTATTATGCGCGCTAAAGGCCGCTGCATTTCCATGCTCTATTTTCGCAAGATCCGTTTTTTTTCCTTACTAGTCGCATTATTTGTCTTAATGCATCGGGTCGATGCTTCTTTGAGAGGGGAGTAATGCCGCGAATATTTGCAGTGTTTATTCGTTTTTCAAATCTGCCGCGACACCACCTTATCGCTTCGTTTGCGACGCAAGACGCGACATAGATTTATCTCGATTGATAGCAGCCAGGCAAAGCTGATTCTACGTTGTTCCGGAATGTTCTAGTAACTTTGTGCCCTTTATCTCGAATGTTCGCTATCAGCTTTAAATTGAGCACGGCCGACAGCGGCGGGCGTTCTGTTCGACGACCGCCGAGCACGCTTGTCGCTTCGCCGCCGCCGAGTGATTCAGTCCATTTTGGGTCCAAGTCAGCCCAATAAACAGTTCTTTTAGAAGATCCTTTCGTCCGTCTTCATCGCTGCTTCGACTGCCGTCACCACTACGTGACAATATCAATGCAAGGAGCCGCGAAGTGGTCACAGAAGTGGAGGAGGTCAGAGAGACGGTGGCTCATGAAAGCGAAGCAGGGGCACTAGACAGACGTCAGCTTAACCTGTGGAACCGAAAGAAGCAGTGGGAAGAGCAGCTTGGGGGCCGCACTTGGGACAGTGGTCTCCGAAAAAGGATCCCCAACTCGGCAGAGAGATAGGGCGCACAGGAGTAACCTAGGCGAAATAAAGGATATCAATGCATAGAGCCGCGAAGGGGTCAGAAAAGTGGAGGAGGTCACAGAGACGGTTGCTGATGAAAGCGAAGCAGGGGCACTAGACAGACATCTGCTTAACCTGTGGAAGCGAAAGAAGTGGGAAGAGCAGCTTGGGGGCCGCACGTGGGACAGTGGGCTCCGAAAAAGGACCCCCAACTCGGCAGAGAGATAGGGCTCACAGGAATAACCTAGGCGAAATAAAGGATATCATTGCATAAAGCCGCGAAGTGGTCACAGAAGTAGAGCAGGTCACAGAGACGGTGGGTATGAAAGCGAAGCAGTAGGCAGATATCTGCTTAACCTGTGGAAGCGAAAGAAGCAGTGGCAAGAGCAGCTTGGGGGCCGCACGTGGGACTGTGGACAAAAAAAGGATCCCCAACTCGGCAGAGAGATAGGGCGCACAGGAGTAAACTAGTAGACATAAAGGATATCAATGCATGGAGCCGCGAAGTGGTCACAGAAGTGGAGGAGGTCACAGAGATGGTGGGTATGAAAGCGAAGCAGGGGCACTAGACAGACATCTGCTTAACCTGTGGAAGCGAAAGAAGAAGTGGAAAAGCAGCTTGGGGGCCGCACGTGGGACAGTGGGCTCCGAAAAAGGATCCCCAACTCGGCAGAGAGATAGGGCGCACAGGAGTAACCTAGGCGAAATAAAGGATATCAATGCATAGAGCCGCGAAGAGGTCACAGAAGTGGAGGAGGTCACAGAGATGTTGGGTATGAAAGCGAAGCAGGGCCACTAGAGATATCTGCTTAACATGTGAAAGCGAAAGAAGCAGTGGGAAGAGCAGCTTGGGGGCCACACGTGGGACAGTGGGCTCCGAAAAAGGATCCCCAACTCGGCAGAGAGATAGGGCGCACAGGAGTAACCTAGGAGAAATAAAGGATATCAATGCATGAAGCCGCGAATTGGTCAGAGAAGTGGAAGAGATCACAGAGACGGTGGCTGATGAAAGCGAAGCACGGGCACTAGACAGACGTCTGCTTAACCAGTAGAAGCGAAAGAAGCAGTGGGAAGAGCAGCTTAGGGGCCGCACGTGCGACAGTGGGCTCCGAATAGGATCCCCAACTCGGCAGAGAGATAGGGCGCACAGGAGTAACCAAGGAGGAATAAAGGATATCAATGCATGGAGCCGCAAAGTGGTCAGAGATGTGGAGGAGGTTACAGAGATGGTGGCTGATGGAAGCGAACCAGGACACAAGACAGACGTCTGCTTAACCTGTGGAAGCGAGAGAAGCAGTGGGAAGAGCAGCTTAGGGGCCGCGCGTGGGACAGTGGGCTCGAGAAAAGATCCCCAACTCTGCAGAGAGATAGGGCGCACAGAAGTAACCTAGGATAAATAAAGGATATCCATGCATGGAGCCGCGAAATGGTCAGAGAAGTGGAGGAGATCACAGAGACGGTTGCTGATGAATGCGAAGCACGGGCACTAGACAGACGCCTGCTTAACGTGTCGAATCTAACGAATTTATTTGTTTATTTCACATACTTTCAGGGCCCGAAGGCATTACAGAAAGGAGTGGTACAACAAAACAAAAAAATACAGTGCATAGTTACACAAAACAAGTTATATGATGGCAGAAAACAGTTTTCTTGAAGTTCTCAACATCGGTAATGGCAGCGATGGAGGGAGGAAGGTCGTTCCAGTCAACGCTGGTTTTAGGAATAAAAGAATCATAATACAATTTTGTTCTAGAAAATGGAACACCGACTTTAAATATATGATCGGAACGGGATGAAATGTATGAAGGCCTCGAAAAAAGAAGATCCTTTAACAGAGGGTTATGGTGATACAGTCTGTGGAAAAGACACAGTCGGTGGGAAGAGCAGCTTAGGGGCCGCACGTGCGACAGTGGCCTGCGAAAAGGATCCCCAACTCGGCAGAGAGATAGGGCGCACAGGAGTAACCTAGGAGAACTAAAGATATCAATGCATGGAGCCGTGAAGTGGTCAGAGAAGTGGAGGAGGCCACAGAGACGGTGGCTGATGAAAGCGAAGGAGGGGCACAAGACAGACGTCTGCTTAGCATGTCGAAGCGAACGAAGCAGTGGGAAGAGCAGCTTAAGGGCTCACGTGCGACAGTGGGCCGCGAAAAGGATCCCCAACTCGGCAGAGAGATAGGGCGCACAGGAGTAACCTAGGGGAATAAATGATATCAATGCATGGAGTCGCGAAGTGGTCACAGAAGTGGAGGAGGTCACAGAGACGGTGGATCATGAAAGCGAAGCAGGGGCACTAGACAGACGTCTGCTGAACCTGTGGAAGCGAATGAAGCAGTGGGAAGAGCAGCTTAGGGACTGCACATCGGTCAGTGGGCTCCGAAAAATGATCCCCAACTCGGCAGAGATATAGGGCGCACTGGAGTAACCTAGGCGAGATAAAGGATATCAAAGCATAGAGCCGCGAAGGGGTCACAGAGTTCGAGGACGTCACAGAGACGGTTGCTGATGATAGCGAAGCAGGGGCACTAGACAGACGTCTGCTTAACCTGTGGAAGCGAGAGAAGCAGTGGGAAGAGCAGCTTACGGGCCGCACTTCGGACAGTGGGCTCCGAAAAAGGATCCCCTACTCGGCAGAGAGATAGGGCGCACAGGAGTAACCTAGGCGAAATAAAGGATATCAATGCATAGAGCCGCGAAGTGGTCACAGAAGTGGAGGAGGTCACAGAGATGGTGGGTATGAAAGCGAAGCAGGGCCACTAGACAGACATCTGCTTAACATGTGAAAGCGAAAGAAGCAGTGGGAAGAGCAGCTTGGGGGCCACACGTGGGACAGTGGGCTCCGAAAAAGGATCCCCAACTCGGCAGAGAGATAGGGCGCACAGGAGTAACCTAGACGAAATAAAGGATATCAATGCATAGAGCCGCGAAGTGGTCACAGAAGCTGAGGACGTCACAGAGACGGTTGCTGATGAAAGCGAAGCAGGGGCACTAGACAGACATCTGCTTCACCTATGGAAGCGAAAGAAGAAGTGGGAAGAGCACCTTGGGGGCCGCACGTGGGACAGTGGGCTCCGAAAAAGGATCCCCAACTCGGCAACGAGATAGCGCGACAGGAGTAACCTAGGCGAAATAAAGGATATCAATGCATAAGCCGCAAAGTGGTCACAGAAGTGGAGGAGGTCACAGAGACGGTGGGTATGAAAGCGAAGCAGGGGCACTAAACAGATATCTGCTTAACCTGTGCACGCGATAGAAGCAGTGGGCAGAGCAGCTTAGGGGCCGCACGTCGAACAGTGGGCTCCGAAAAAGGATCCCTAACTCGGCAGACAGATATGGCGCACAGGAGTAACCTAGGAGAAATAAAGGGTATCAATGCATGGAGCCGCGAAGTGGTCACAGAAGTGGAGGAGGTCACGGAGACAGTGGCTCATGAAAGCGAAGCAGGGGCACAAGACAGACGTCTGCTTTACCTGTGGAAGCGAAAGAAACAGTGGGAAGAGCAGCTTATAGGCCGCACGTGGGACAGTGGGCTCTGAGAAAGGATCCCCAACTCGGCAGAGAGATAGGGCGCACAGAAATAACCTAGGAGAAATAAAGGATATCAATGCATGGAGCCGCGAAGTGGTCACAGAAATGGAGGAGGTCACAGAGACGGGGGCTCATGAAAGCGAAGCCGGGGCACTAGACAGACGTCTGCTTAACCTGTGGAAGCGAAAGAAGCAGTGGGAAGAGCAGCTTGGGGGCCGCACGTGGGACAGTGGGTTCCGAAAAAGGATCCCCAACTCGGCAGAGAGATAGGGCGCACAGGAGTAACCTAGGCGAAATAAAGGATATCAATGCATAGAGCCGCGAAGGGGTCACAGAAGTGGAGGAGGTCACAGAGACGGTGGCTGATGAAAGCGAAGCAGGGGCACTAGACAGACATCTGCTTAACCTGTGGAGCGAAAGAAGCAGTGGGAAGAGCAGCTTGGGGCCGCACGTGGGACAGTGGGCTCGAAAAAGGATCCCTAACTCGGCAGAGAGATAGGGCGCACAGGAATAACCTAGGAGAAATAAAGGATATCAATGCATGGAGCCGCGAAGTGGTCACAGAAGTGGAGGAGGTCACGGAGACGGTGGCTCATGAAAGCGAAGCAGGGGCACTAGACAGACGTCTGCTTAACCTGTGGAAGCGAAAGAAGCAGTGGGAAGAGCAGCTTGGAGGCCGCACGTGGGACAGTGGACCAAGTAAAATGATCCCCAACTCGGCAGAGAGATAGGACGCACAGGAGTAACCTAGGCGAAATAAAGGATATCAATGCATAGAGCCGAGAAGGGGTCAGAGAAGTGGAGGAGGTCACAGAGACGGTTGCTGATGAAAGCGAAGCAGGGGCACTAGACAGACATCTGCTTAACCTGTGGAAGCGAAGGAAGTGGGAAGAGCAGCTTGGGGGCCGCACGTGGGACAGTGGGTTCCGAAAAAGGACCCCCAACTCGGCAGAGAGATAGGGCGCACAGGAGTAACCTAGGCGAAATAAAGGATATCAATGCATAGAGCCGCGAAGAGGTCACAGAAGTGGAGGAGGTCACAGAGATGGTGGGTATGAAAGCGAAGCAGGGCCACTAGAGATATCTGCTTAACATGTGAAAGCGAAAGAAGCAGTGGGAAGAGCAGCTTGGGGGCCACACGTGGGACAGTGGGCTCCGAAAAAGGATCCCCAACTCGGCAGAGAGATAGGGCGCACAGGAGTAACCTAGGAGAAATAAAGGATATCAATGCATGAAGCCGCGAATTGGTCAGAGATGTGGAAGAGATCACAGAGACGGTGGCTGATGAAAGCGAAGCACGGGCACTAGACAGACGTCTGCTTAGCCTGTAGAAGCGAAAGAAGCAGTGGGAAGAGCAGCTTAGGGGCCGCACGTGCGACAGTGGGCTCCGAATAGGATCCCCAACTCGGCAGAGAGATAGGGCGCACAGGAGTAACCAAGGCGAAATAAAGGATATCAATGCATGGAGCTGCAAAGTGGTCAGAGAGGTGGAGGAGTTCACAGAGATGGTGGCTGATGGAAGCGAACCAGGACACAAGACAGACGTCTGCTTAACCTGTGGAAGCGAGAGAAGCAGTGGGAAGAGCAGCTTAGGGACCGCACGTGGGACAGTGGGCTCGAGAAAAGATCCCCAACTCGGCAGAGAGATAGGGCGCACAGAAGTAACCTAGGAGAAATAAAGGATATCCATGCATTGAGCCGCGAAGTGGTCAGAGAAGTGGAGATCACAGAGACGGTGGCTGATGAAAGAGAAGCACGGGCACTAGACAGACGTCTGCTTAACCGGTCGAATCTAACGAATTTATTTATTTATTTCACATACTTTCAGGGCCCGAAGGCATTACAGAAAGGAGTGGTACAACAAAACAAAAAAATACAGTGCATAGTTACAGAAAACAAGTTATATGATGGCAGAAAACAGTTTTCTTGAAGTTCTCAACATCGGCAATGGCAGTGATGGAGGGAGGAAGGTCGTTCCAGTCAACGCTGGTTTTAGGAATAAAAGAATCATAATACAATTTTGTTCTCAAAAATGGAACACCGACTTTAAATATATGATCGGAACGGGATGAAATGTATGAAGGCCTCGAAAAAAGATGATCCTTTAACAGAGGGTTATGGTGATACAGTCTGTGGAAAAGACACAGTCGGTGGGAAGAGCAGCTTAGGGGCGCACGTGCGACAGTGGGCCGCCAAAAGGATCCCCAACTCGGCAGAGAGATAGGGCGCACAGGAGTAACCTAGGGGAATAAATGATATCAATGCATGGAGCCGCGAAGTGGTCACAGAAGTGGAGGAGGTCACAGAGACGGTGGATCATGAAAGCGAAGCAGGGGCACTAGACAGACATCTGCTTAACCTGTGGAAGCGAATGAAGCAGTGGGAAGAGCAGCTTAGGGACTGCACATCGGACAGTGGGCTCCGAAAAATGATCCCCAACTCGGAAGAGATATAGGGCGCACTGGAGTAACCTAGGCGAGATAAAGGATATCAAAGCAGAGAGCCGCGAAGGGGTCACAGAGTTCGAGGACGTCACAGAGGCGGTTGCTGATGATAGCGAAGCAGGAGCACTAGACAGACGTCTGCTTAACCTGTGGAAGCGAGAGAAGCAGTGAGAAGAGCAGCTTACGGGCCGCACGTCGGACAGTGGGCTCCGAAAAAGGATACCTAACTCGGCAGACAGATAGGGCGCACAGGAGTAACCTAGGAGAAATAAAGGATATCAATGCATGAAGCCGCGAAGTGGTCACAAAAGTGGAGGAGGTCACAGAGACGGTGGCTCATGAAAGCGAAGCAGGGTCACTAGACTGACGTCTGTTTAACCTGTGGAGGCGAAAGAAGCAGTGAAAAGAGCATCTTAGGAGGCGCAAGTGGGACAGTGGGCTTCGAAAAAGGATCCCTAACTCGGCAGAGGGGTAGGGCGCTCAGGAGTAACCTAGGAGAAATAAAGGCTATCAATGCATGGAGCCGCGAAGTGGTCACAGAAGTGGAGGAGGTCACGGAGACGGTGGCTCATGACAGCGAAGCAGGGGCACAAGACAGACGTCTGCTTAACCTGTGGAAGCGAAAGAAACAGTGGGAAGAGCAGCTTAGGGGCCGCACGTGGGACAGTGGGCTCTGAGAAAGAATCCCCAACTCGGCAGAGAGATAGGGCGCACAGAAGTAACCTAGGAGAAATAAAGGATATCAATGCATGAAGCCGCGAAGTGGTCAGAGAAGTTGGGGAGGTCACGGAGACGGTGGCTCATGACAGCGAAGCAGGGGCACAAGACAGACGTCTGCTTAACCTGTGGAAGCGAAAGAAGCAGTGGGAAAAGCAGCTTAGGTGCCGCACGTGGGACAGTGTGCTTCAAGAAAGGATCCCCAACTCGGAAGAGAGATAGCACGCACAGAAGTAACCTAGGAGAAATAAGGGATGTCAATGCATGGAGCCGCGAAGTGGTCAGAGAAGTGGAAGAGATCACAGAGACGGTGGCTGATGAAAGCGAAGCACGGGAACTAGACAGACGTCTGCTTAACCTGTAGAAGCGAAAGAAGCAGTGGGAAGAGCAGCTTAGGGGCCGCACGTGCGAATGTGGGCTGCGAAAAGGATCCCCAACTAGGCAGAGAGATAGGGCGCACAGGAGTAACCTAGGAGAATAAAGATATCAATGCATGGAGCCGTGAAGTGGTCAAAGAAGTGGAGGAGGTCACATAGATGGTGGGTATGAAAGCGAAGCAGGGCAACTAGACAGACATCTGCTTAACATGTGAAAGCGAAAGAAGCAGTGGGAAGAGCAGCTTGGGGGCCACACGTGGGACAGTGGGCTCCGAAATAAGATCCCCAACTCGGCAGAGAGATAGGGCTCACAGGAATAACCTAGGCGAAATAAAGGATATCAACGCATAGAGCCGCGAAGTGGTCACAGAAGTGGAGGACGTCACAGAGACGGTGGGTATGAAAACCAAGCAGGGGCACTAAACAGATATCTGCTTAACCTGTGCAAGCGAATGAAGCAGTGGGAAGAGCAGCTTACGGACTGCACATCGGACAGTGGGCTCCGAGAAAATGATCCCCAACTCGGCAGAGAGATAGGGCGCACAGGACGTAACCTAGGAGAAATAAAGGATATCAATGCATGAGAGCCGCGAAGTGGTCAGAGATGTGGAGGAGATCAGAGAGACGGTGGCTGATGAAAGCGAAGCAGGGGCACTAGACAGACGTCTGCTTAACCTGTGGAAGCGAACGAAGCAGTTGGGGAGAGCAGCTTATGGGCCGCACGTGGGACAGTGGGCTGCGAAAAGGATCCCAACTCGGCAGAGAGATAGGGCGCACAGGAGTAACCTAGGAGAAATAAAGGATATCAATGCATGGAGCCGCGAAGTGGTCAGAGAAGTGGAGGAGGTCACAGAGACGGTGGCTGATGAAAGCGAAGGAGGGGCACCAGACAGACGTCTGCTTAACCTGTGAAAGCGAAAGACGCAGTGGGAAGAGCAGCTTAGGGGCCGCACGTGGGACAGTGGGCTCCGAAAAAGGATCCCCAACTCGGCAGAGAGATAGGGCGCACAGGAGTAACCTTGGGGAAATAAAGATATCAATCCATAGGGCCGTGAAGTCAGAGAAGTGGAGGAGGTCACAAAGACGGTGGGTATGAAAGCGAAGCAGGGGCACTAAACAGATATCTGCTTAACCTGTGCAAGCGATAGAAGCAGTGGGAAGAGCAGCTTAGGGCCGCACGTCGAACAGTGGGCTCCGAAAAAGGATACCTAACTCGGCAGACAGATATGGCGCACAGTAGTAACCTAGGATAAATATAGGATATCAATGCATGGAGCCGCGAAGTGGTCACAGAAGTGGAGGAGGTCACGGAGACAGTGGCTCATGAAAGCGAAGCAGGGGCACAAGACAGACGTCTGCTTTACCTGTGGAAGCGAAAGAAACAGTGGGAAGAGCAGCTTATAGGCCGCACGTGGGACAGTGGGCTCTGAGAAAGGATCCCCAACTCGGCAACGAGATAGCGCGACAGGAGTAACCTAGGCGAAATAAAGGATATCAATGCATAAGCCGCAAAGTGGTCACTGAAGTGGAGGAGGTCACAGAGACGGTGGGTATGAAAGCGAAGCAGGGGCACTAAACAGATATCTGCTTAACCTGTGCAAGCGATAGAAGCAGTGGGAAGAGCAGCTTAGGGGCCGCACGTCGAACAGTGGGCTCCGAAAAAGGATCCCTAACTCGGCAGACATATATGGCGCACAGGAGTAACCTAGGAGAAATAAAGGGTATCAATGCATGGAGCCGCGAAGTGGTCACAAAAGTGGAGGAGGTCACAGAGACGGTGGCTCATGAAAGCGAAGCAGGGTCACTAGACAGACGTCTGCTTAACCTGTGGAGGCGAAAGAAGCAGTGAAAAGAGCATCTTAGGAGGCGCAAGTGGGACAGTGGGCTTCGAAAAAGGATCCCTAACTCGGCCGAGGGGTAGGGCTCTCAGGAGTAACCTAGGAGAAATAAAGGCTATCAATGCATGGAGCCGCGAAGTGGTCACAGAAGTGGAGGAGGTCACGGAAACGGTGGCTCATGAAAGCGAAGCAGGGGCATTAGAAAGACGTCTGCTTAACATGTGAAAGCAAAAGAAGCAGTGGGAAGAGCAGCTTGGGGGCCACACGTGGGACAGTGGGCTCCGAAATAAGATCCCCAACTCGGCAGAGAGATAGGGCGCACAGGAAT
>JARKHS020012734.1:0-82046 GCA_030143305.2 Amblyomma americanum | reverse complement strand
TGCACGAGTTAGCATGAGTAATCTCTTTTCTTATGTCCGCCAACACTGCAATTACAGCCCCACAAAAGCCATCCCTTTACCTCAAAAAGTCTAATTTTAAAAATTCTGTTTCGCCTCCGCTGAAAGAGCCTGCATATTGTTTCTGGTTGAAAGGTTGCTCTAACAGAACCAATAACTTCTAAAGAGACTTTCCAATCCCCTCGATTTTTGCTTCGGAGCTTAACAAAGATGTCCCATTTCGCGCGTTTTCCCGCATGGGTTACGGCTGCAGTATTTTCTTGGCCTCATAGTAGGGAGTGGGTTCTCCATTTAGGACTCAGTACAAATCGCACCTGTAGCTTACATGTTCGAGCAATACACGTTCGAGCATGTACATGTTCGAGCATGTACACTGTAGCTTACATGTTCGAGATTGAAAGGCACAATTAAATCAAGTCCTAAAGAGTTTAAAGGGCAGTAGGGTGCAAAATTAGTAGTAGTGCAGCGTTAAGTGATGCGCCACTGCCCTCTGAATGCAGGTGCACCCTCCCGTGTGCCACCTAGGTTGCGTATTTGCCACCCATGCGGTAGGCGCCCAACCACCCACCTCTTTAAGGGCACAGAGGGACCGAAATCGGCGACTGGGGCTCTAGTGCTAGCCCACTAAAATCCCCAGAAAAGCAACCCAGGTGACAATGGAACAGCTATGTCACAAGACCTTGTGACGTCATTACAACCTTCCCACACAGAGGGACCACACAGATAACGGATAAGCGGCTGAGCAAAAGCTCTAGTGCTAGCGCAGTAAAATGGGCCCTAATAATATACAATAACCCAGAGCTGAGATTCCTTCCAGTTTATTTAATTAGCTTGTTTTTATGCAGTTTAACGTCCAAAATTAACTCGGGTTATGGGGGACGCTGCTGTGGCGGGCTCTGGTTAATTTCGACCACCAGGGGTTCTTTAAGGTGCACTGGCAAAGCACAGTACGTGGGACACTTTGTAAATAGGAGACTCGATATGAGGAAAGGAAATTAAACATTTAACGCGCACAAGGTTAGTTGAGCTGTTAAGCTGGAGGCGCAGATATTGGCGGAGTGCACGTTACCTGGAGACGAGAGAGGATTAGTAGAGTGTTGAGGTTAAGAAGTTCGCTGCTACAATGAGACTTAAATAGCGTTTACGCGTCCAGCGCTCATTTTTTCACCTGGCGATTCCAACTTCTTTACAACATTTTGACCTGACTGCTACCACGTTCATTGCAATTTTGCGCTAATATACCGGTTTCCAAAGCCTGTGGTCTAACTATAATTTCATTCATAATATACCTGAACCCAAGGAAACTGCAAATATCATTGCTAATATTCTTAATATTCTCATCACTATTGCTGCTAATTAATTAAAGACGACTTTGATATAAACTTTTTTCTCCTAACCGAGCTTTCATTGATTCTGCTCGAGGAGATAGATTAAAAAAATCATTAGGTTGTTTTTTTTTCCACAGAGTAAATAGTATTTACTATCAGTTAAATAATAAAGCGTACCTATCCATTGTATTTGTCAAAAGTTTTATAAAATCACGACTTCCTAGCCCACGGCAAAAAGTGATTAAGGTGATGAAATCGCCACATTGCCCGCAATTATCGATTTCAGTGCAAGCTAATGTCATATCTGAAGTCGTGTAAGCTTATACCATATAACAAGTCGCCTGTAAATCACTACATTGTATAATGATATGATATAGCAGGTTGTAATATGGTGTCATATGATAAGGCAAGGTGTTTAACAGTTGCGCATAGAGAGTACTCACAAATCTTACGGAACCTCGTAGGCTAACGAAGAGGCTTTAAATTAAATTACACGCATCGAAGTAAACTATCAAAAGAAAAAAAATAGCGCTTAGAATAACGGACAAGAAAAAAGTTGAGTGTGTCAGGAAGCAACAAGAGTAAACGTTATCTTAGCTGAGTTGGCATCTCCAGGACTTGTAATGCAAAGACAAGAGTAATGAAGCTGGCTGCAACGGAAAGAAAACGTAGCAGAGGGTGAAAGTGAGTTATACCCCTTCTGCATGGGCGTTTCTTATGCCTTCAAACTTAATGTCCTTCGACTCGACTGCCTAACTTGCGCTGCTACACCAACAGTTTCTTGTTTCGGGCTAGTCAGTAATAATTTTTGAAAACATATCGCAAAAAAACTGTTGGTAACAGTTTTCAACAGACTGTTACCAACTAGACAAAACCAAGCTACTGTTGCATCAAATTTCTCCTACATTGGGATCTTTCCTCACCCTATCATCATCTGCCGCGGTTCATCCTGTTATCATTTGTGTCAACCTCACCGCTGCAACTACAATTCAGTCAAGGGTTAGCGCCTGTCTCGTCCACAAATTTTTCGTCTGTGCTTTTTTTGTGCTTTCTTTTCAAAAACTATGCACCATATTTTTCGATGGCATTCGGTTCAGATGCCATTCTGGTCGACGCAGCCTCGCAGAGACATTTCAGGTTTTGAAATGCGTTCAAACGGGAACACAACCAGCACCTATTAATAACCGTCGCCACAGGTTCATCCCGCCCAAAGCTGCACTGCACGACTGCCTCGGCACTGCGGCTGTTGATTTCGATACCTGCTGCTCGCTTTTTTCTGCTACATGCCTATAAAATAACTTCTGCACTCGCAAAAGAAGTGTTTGAAGATAATAGTGCACCACTGATCATTCACCACGTGAGCGCGAATTTTTCAAGGGAAAGCGCCTGTGCCGATGAGGACGGCTGCACTGCAGTACTTTAAGTTACATCGCTGTGTAAGCACAGCTGGTGGTCGTTCGCATTACATAAAAACGCAAGCTCCGCTTTATTTTTATTTAAAAATCTCTTCTCTTTTGCACCGGTTATACCCTTGCTTGTTTACGCAGTGCCACTGCTGTGTGTGAAGCGCCGATGCGATCGCCCGCGTGGGAAACATTTGATAGCCGGATTGCCGACATGGCGTAAAACAGACCTTTCTCGCTAATTGTCCCTGCTTTCTTCTACGTGGCCAAAACTTTATTTTAAATCACTTTATTCACAAAGTTGTTCGCGGATCGTTCGCAATATTTTAAACGGCTTAATGAGTTGTCCCCAAGCAATGGCGACGGCTGCTGCTGGCCGCCTAAGTGCTCGCAAGTCTGGGTCACACCGTCGTTTCCCGTTAATTGTATGCGGGTCGTGCGATGTAAGAAATAGCCGATTTCAGGTCGCTGTTATCAAAGGTAGATTCGATGGCCGCTTGCATTCGTTAAAATATATGTATTCGCCCTCTACGGTCGCCGAAGTCGTACACGCGAACCCTGAGGGCTCGCTTGACCTACTCGTCGCTGACAAAGAAGGCCGTCGTGGATAAAAATTGAGCATTTGGACAGCGTTTCTGGTTTGGTTTATGGAGGTTTAACGTCACAAAGTGACTCAGCCTATGAGGGACGCCGTAGTGAAGGGCTCCGGAAATTTCGACCACCTGGGGTTCTTTAACGTGCACTGACATCGCACAGTACACGGGCCTCTAGAATTTCGCCTCCATCGAAATTCGACCGCCGCGGCCGGGACCGAACCCGCGTCTTTCGGGCCAGCAGCCGAGCGCCATAACCATTCACCCACCGCGGCGGCCTGTGCAGCGTTTATGGTTGCCGAGTGTTGAGGTGTGCACATGCGAAATGTAGGCGTTCGTATCGCTTGTTTCTAACACGGATAAGGCAGAGACAAGCGTAGATATACTTAATTTGGTTCGGAAAACTGGCCTAGTTTCACTATATGTATGTTGAAAACAAACTGCGCAAAAAGCAGGTACAAGAAGCCTAGAGGACAACTGCCCGCCTATCCACAGGGCAGTCGCCTGTCCCCAAGAGCCTGTTGCCTTTGTGTGCGAATGTTTGCTAAACAGCCTCCAGGGAAGTGTGCGGACACCGGGTGAGGAAAAGTTGGCAAGTCAGAAGCCAGCTGTCATCCAGTAGCTACGAAAGCTGTCACATGGTTTGAAGAACGAGAGCGGAAGGTGCAAGGTGCGCCTGGTTTTCTCGATGCCAAAAAAAACCTTGGAAGGATCTGTCCTACCTTAGAGCGGGGGTTGGAAACATCCTCTCGTGCACGACCCATCGGATGTGATGTTCGGCACAGGACGGGCGATATACCTCGCAAGGTTGGGGTAGTGCACAAAGTGCCTTTGACGTGTGGTCGCTACTAGATTGGCCAGACAGGCCGATGATGTCAATGTGCGCCTACGTGAACATTTTTTTTGTCGTTGGGTGACTCGGCCGGCACGCATCTGTAAGCACACTGCGCCACCTATGGACAGAAAAAAGGCGAAAAAAGAAGAAGAAATCGTTACGTAAGCCGCTCTCCCATGAAACTCAGATTTTGTTTCTTCATTAGGATAAGTTAACTAGGGGAATTTCTGAAGCTTTTCACGTCTGGATCAATGGCGGCGAATGCGTCAGCCGTCCCTCTGTTCAGCTGTTTGATGAGCATTCTACATTTTTGACTAGTTAATACTGGCGATGGTCGGTTCGGATGTAAACTTTGGTTCACGCCCCCTTTGCCCGCATGCGCCTTCCTTGAGTGTCTGAGCGTGCCACTGTCATGCATTAAACCTTTCAGTTGCTAGAAAGCGCCGTGTTTGTCCTGTATAGTTCTTTTAGTGCCTGTTCTTCGCGCCTGTTTTTTCAACATATATATATATATATATATATATATATATATATATATATATATATATATATATATATATATATATATATATATATATATATATATATATATTAACGCCGTCGCTTCATTAGCAGGAAGTATTGGCTCAGTCGGCGATCTGCTCAGCCCATGAAGGGCAACCGTCTGCTGACTGGATTTGTCACATTAGTCGGGCTGAAAACATGCGACACTACAGCGCATGTTGGTCATCCTGGTGTCGTCGCTCGAGTGTGACCGCGGCGACCACCGACGTCGTCGTCGCCTCGTTGCACACACTGAAAACAAATGAAGTGGCCAAAGCGAAACTCGATGTCAGCAGCGCCATTACAATACGGCGAGTGAATGCTGAAGCTTTCGAATGCGTTCCAAAATTTTCGTGTACATGGAGGAAGGGAAATTTTTCGTTCCTCAATGAACGTGTAGCACTGCTGCAATCTGTAGAATCCGGATTCCATACCAAGTTTCGGATGCGATGCAAACGACCCCGTGTAGGTCAGGTATTGGCTGGACGAATGTCTCGAAACTTTGTGTGGACCAGGTTGCTGAAGCTGGAACCGAACAGCGTTAATTAGGGGTCAATGGGAGAAGCCTTTGTCCTGCAATGGACGGCTGTTGATGACGATGGCGACGTAATGGAATGAAATCTAACAAAACTGCTCTGAAAACCATTTTATTCTCACACCTCACCAGCAAGGTGTCCGAAAAATGTATTGCTTTGAGGAGCAGATTGTGGCTATTTTACCAGCGTCTTCACTTTCCAGCTGTAGACAAATGCTGTAATATTGACTGCGCCCTTCGAGGTTCTTTCTGAACCTGATAATCTGCTGCTCAAACCCAGTTTCCCTGAACGTAAATGAGCTGAATACCGACTGTAAATTTCTTCCTGTGACTGAAAACTTCCTTTCAGTTGACGACTTTTACATCTGAAGTATACTGGTCTCCCCGTTGACCAGTTGGCTCTCTATTGTTGAGCACCCGTTTTTGTAATATACCAAATCATCCACACAGCTTTTTGCCATTGACTGAGCAATTTTGAGACTTATTATATGCAACGCTTACAAAACAGAACTAGAAAGTGAGCTTAACAGGCTAACTAGTTGGTCAACACGGCAAATGCGTGGGCAATATGTGCGTAAAATTGCGAACCGAGATCAATTTCAAGCTATTCGTGAACAACTGCAGTTCTTGCTTTGAAAGTTGGTACTTTAAAAAATAACAAGTTATAAAAACTTAGAAGTTCACGCTAATAATCTACTACGCTACTGAAAAAAAAAATTATCAACTTTGAGCTTAACGTCCCAAAGCAACGCATGGGTTATGAGGCTCATCGTGGTGGAAGATTCTGGATTAATTTAGAACACCAGCCTTTTTATAACCTGCGCTGCCATCGCACAGTACACGGGCGCTTTTTTACTTCTCCCCCGACGAAATATTGCTGCCGTGGTTTCGCTAATGCATGTTCATTTTGTTCACAAAGAAAACCGCACACTTTAATACTGGGATCTTTCGAAATCACCTTCATCACCAGAACAGTTACTTGCTCGGCTTTTTCACTTCGAGACTCGTGCTGCAAATCTATCTCGTTAACATTCTCGGAAGATCAAAATCGAACCCAGCGTTTGATGTCATTTTTCCCGTTTCTCAAATAATTAATCTATGAAAACCACACTTAACCTTCGGAAAAAATTGCAGCCTGTCATTATTCTATAAAACTTATCAGCGCTGTTTTCAGCTGAAATGTGCGCTGGTGCTTCGTCCGACGTACATACACCATTAAGCAATGATCATCGACAAAAGGTTTGTGATATTTGTTGTGACAAGAGATTTGCAAATCATTTAATTCAAATATTCCCAACAAATACAGCCAGTTGCACACGTTCATCTTAGTTTTTTCTACTGCTACAGGTTTTAGACTTACTGTCGCAGGCTAGGGACTGTCGCTCTCGTTTATGTTAATTTGTCGCACACTTCTTTAACAAATCCCGTTCTGCAGCAAGCCTTGGACCTTCGACATGTTGAACTTAATGTGAAAACATCACAGCAGTGAGCTAGCGGTCAGAACACCCGCCTCATAAGTGCGAGTTGTGGGATTCGTTCCCTTGCATCGCCGGGTGACCCTCCTCCCCACGTTCTTTCGAGCCCTCAACACCACCTGCAGTAATCACTTCTTGGAGGCGTGTTTAGGAGTCGTAAGAAATTAAGAAAAGTTTACTTTTGTGCCGCGCAATACGCCCACATAGAGTGATGTGATTTCGCAGCGGTGTTCATGGCAGCCCGGTGTGGCCGCTGTACCCAATTTGTCAATACAAACGACAGAAACAGGAGTGAAAGGAAGAGGAGGAGGAGGGGGGGGGGGGGGGGCTTCACGCAAGTTTTAAGCCAAACTGCAATGAAATAATGCACTACGTCGTTAGTAGCATTTTAAAGCCGTTCACACTGAAGCAGCCGTTGTAGAAGAGCTTTAAAAATTAATATCGCGACCTTCGTAAGGTTGTTGTGACGGCCGCCTTTCACTCTGAGAGTTTCGCAGCTATGTTTAAACTCGTAAATTAATTGTTGATTCAGGTAAATACCTGTCGGAGGGATAGATGACCTAAATACTTAAAAATAAATGCCTGTATGTATTGTTATTGAATAAAAGGTGTGCGAAATACCGAGGTGTTCTAAAACAGCATTTTAAAACACGAGACGGTTGAAATGCGCTTGAAAGGTAGAGGTTTTGGTCCACCACTGTGATACGTCCAGTACAAGTGACCATCAGTTGGCACGCACAGACAGTTTCTTTATGCCCGTTTTTATTTGATAGAACAGAAACCACCGCCATCACCATGCATGTAAAGCAAAACAAACACGCACCTCACAGAGAAGCGGAGAGCTGTCTTATTAGCAGTGTTTCCTCAGAGCAGACACGCAATAGTGCGCAACTTTCAGGAGGAGTTTGTCTGGCTAGGCCAATATATATTAGCTTAGGTCAGATCTTTTTAGGGTGAATTAGATTAGCTGTGCTGGTATTGTGGCCATCCAGCAATAGTTCTGGCAGAGAGGGAACAAAAAAAACGTAGGAACTGGGAAGAGGTCAACCACAGGCGGCATCAAATTGCTGTGACAGATGTCGCAGCAAGCCACGCCACTTCCCTCTAGAATCGAAATTCAATCACACGGGACGGAGTTAACTTACTCACAAAGGGGTTCCACGCATTGACATAGGAAAGCCAATAACAGTCTAGAAGAAAGATTTGTTCGTGGCCAAGACAATAAAAGGTATTTTCTGCGGGAGCCACACACATTCACTGTACTTGAACTTTCTAGTTCGCGACTAGTGTACCCTGCAAGAAATATAAGCTTAACCACTTCAAAGTTCTTTTCACGTCGACAACGCGACTTTATTCTAGCAGTACTGCAGTTATTCCGGCCTTATTGCTCCACGTGCTGCGATTGGTATATCAAAGAGCACACACATTATTCTTACGGTTACGCCATATATGAAGGAATATCAAAAAATTGCGTACTCTGCACCGATATTGCGCGGACTTTGGCAAATAGCGGAAGATCGCTTACAAAGGCTATAAGCTAGAGGTCTTCGAGCGCATTTTGGCTTTGCGCAAGCAATTGCTAGTTCAACTTTTATTGAAGAGGCACGGCAGCCTCGATTTAAAGTCTCGTGTGCAAGTGAGACTTGCCACCACCCATTTTACGACTAATGTCCTAAAATGAAAAAATGACCCCAGGACAGTTACGACTGTGCAACGAAAATTCAGCGATAGCTGTTGTAGGCATTTAGTCTTGGCAGGCGGCTGTTCCAAACAGAGCCACCCGTAGGCTTATGCGACCCAGGTTGACCGTGACATAGGGTGACATCACACGACGAAACACAGACGCACATATGATAAAGGCCTTAGCACATCCTACGTGGTGTCATGCGGGATGATAAGCATACAGAAATGATAAGCATGGTAAGCGGTGGGTGCGTTATCATGGTAACCATGGTAACGCACTCACCGGTTACGCCGACGGCGACGGCGACGCGCAAGCCAGGGGCAAGGGACGGGTGCCTAACAGCTATCGCTGCAAAACAACATTTTGCCTTCAGCGCCACATGAACGTGATGGAAGGTAAATTCATATATACTGTTTATAGAACGCCGACAGCGTATTACAAATTATGAACATTGGACGGGAGAACTAATGAATCCCCTACGGTTCCTGTCGGCCCCTAAAATCGAGTTCTTCTTGGAAGTTATAATTAAAAGCGGGATATAATAACATCTGCTGCTCACAACTTAGCCATGTACCAAATATATATTCGGTATCCTGGTCATATTCATATAGAGGGTGTTTTATGCAAGATTTTGCACAATTTTCAAAAATAGGGTTTTTGTGTTAGAAGAGCGCTTTTTTCGACATAGCATTGTTAGCGCAGTAGTATATCAGAATACAGCTAAGACGTGCTAATAGCAGGCTGGTTACCTATATTGAATAGTTAGCTGTTTAAGCATTACTGTTAAGCCCTTTAATTATTGAGAGGCGTTAACGCACCTTAAGTAATATCCGTATAAGTTTTTAGAAAGACAGCGAAATACAGGGTATTGCTGTAGCCTGTGTGCTGTCTCCATTTTCGTTCTAAGCTCACGTGAGGAATACATCTTTGAGCAAGCAGCCTTGGTGGCTCACAGCTTATGGTGTTCTGCTGTTGACCCGAAAGACGCGGGTTCGATCCCGTCTGTGGCGGTCGCATTTCGATGAAGGCAAAATGCCAGAGACCCGTGTACGTTGTTTCCAAATCAATCAGCAATAAATGCTTTATTTGTTGCCGGGCAAACGACACCAAAGCTGCCAATAAGAAACAGCCCAATTTTGCTAAAACAAAATTTCTACACTGTTGTCCTCTCTGTTCCTTTCACACACTCTTTGCCACAGCTGTTGCTTGAACGACGCAGCCCTGCCTTTCGAACCTAACGCGCTGCAGGCACTCACAACTTTTAGCCCTCGGCTGAACGGGACGTTTCGCGTGATATTGTTTCACAATAACACAAATCGTCATTACTGGTAGGCACTGGGGTGCCTGAGTTTCATGAGTGTAGCACCAAATTGCGATCGAAACAAAATATGTCATTACCGCGAGAGCACCGTCACTTGTTGTTAGTGCCCTTGTTTGGCGAACCCCCACTCCATGCGCAGACCCAGATGCGCACTGAAAATTTCTAGCGTTTGCTAGCGTCAGTCAGGATGCAGTCATATACGACGGAAGAGTTCACTTCGTTTGTCCCTTTAAAGAGCCATTTAGTTTTGTAAGGATTGACCAAATTTCTTGCTTTCTAAGCCCTACTCCTGCGCAGTGCTGCGAATGACGTCAGTAACACCACGCGACCATACGAATGGCCACTAATGCGGATCATTGTAAAAGCTGTAATTTTTGTGTAAAGGGGGAGGGGGGTAGCTTTCTTCTCAGAAGTGCTGTGGGAACAGACGACAGAATGGTTGAATTACCTGAAAAAGAAATTAAAGACCAAAGGGAAGCACTTGAAGGCCTGTTTATCGTGATTTATGCATGTCAATTCCGTGACTCCAAGAGTTCGGACACCGCTGGAGACTTGAATTCTGAAATGCGGCACGTTCAAGTGATAGATGAGAACAAAATTGCATGACAATACTGACTGCAGCGCAGCGGCAACAACGGGTGCATTGCAAAAGACAGTCATTTCGGCAATGAAGGTCAAGAGGCAAAAACTTAACCAGAAGTCGCAGGATATGAAGAAGAGCACCAGGGTGTTACCGAATTTTGCACACATTCGAATTTGGACGCTTTTGATATTTTGCTCCCCGACATGACGGATGAAAAGCCGGCTGTAAGCACAATGTCTAATTTCCAGGCCAGTTGCCTTTTTTCACAGAGTAATAGGAAACACAAGTTGACTAAAAGCGTAGCAGGGAAGTAAACCAATAAAACAAAGCACGCAACGTATAATGTACCGAGGAGCTTTAAAAAATTATTACGCAATATCAGCGAAAAGTTAGGTCACTGCACCATGAGCATATTAGTACCTGGGCAATATTACATATATTAGGTTGGGACGACCTGAAAGGATTGAAGAATAATAAGCCCCTGCTTGCCAGCGCACTTCTGGAGAACCGCAATTCGGAGCATTCAGTACGACACCTTTTTTAGGCCTATTGATACTATATTTTGCAAATAAATGCCGTCGCCACTGAACATGCTGCTTTTGCGACGCTAACACCTCCGCATAATATTTTGTTTCTGAAAAAGAACCAACGCTCTAAGTTCTATGTACTATAGTCTCGATTGCTCGCTTATAAAGTTCTAAAGAATACCGTAATTTAGTGATTTATTAAAACTGGAATCTTTGATATCCGATTGAGCCTGAGAACGCGACAAAACAAGAGTAAATGATTTATCCGGAACCATTCAGTTAACTCTGAAGTACGATTTTTTCCGGTTTTAGCAGCACTAGCTTGCCTCGTGCATAGAGAACTTGCAGGTCACGTCTCGGTACGTTGTCATTAAAGCGCTTGTACTGTCTTAAAAAGCTCATCTGATAAACGAGGCATTAACATGTCTTAGAAAACGCACCGCTGTGCGAACTACTCATTCGCAGGGCGTCTTGTGCAAGTGTAAAAAAAGACTACTCTCTGTGTTTGAAAAGCGTTGCTGCGGCAAAGCAACCGAGCTTACACACAGATGCGTGCATCATTTCCAGAACGCACAAAGCAAAGCGCGTAAGCACCGAGATTAAGACTTCCTCACAATCGCTTGGCCGCTTATGGCGCTATTTGATGCTGCCTCGCGTGATGTCAATAATTATCCATGTTGCGGCAAAACGACGCGATGAATTACGCGCCGGGCAGCGTTATGTGAGAGCAAACAAAACTAGCCCTATTTGTTTGCAGCGCCAAATGGCACAGCATGCCGCACATTCATCTATATATTAGGGGAGCGCAAATATTCGAAGTTTCTATTACGAATCGATATATTCGTTATTCGGCTCATATCCGATTTGAGTAATTTATTTTCGAGAATTTGCGAATATTTGAAAAATTCCGAACATTCGGTAGCGATCAAACAACGAAACGAATTTCATAAATCCGACCGTGACCAAAGCGCAAAATCTGGGCTACTTATCCCACCATCGAGTTTAAAGTGTAAGGAAACCAGTACAAAGATGTCCTCTTCGCTTACTTCAACTTCGTATATTGCCTGGACCGATCACATTCGGAAGCTGCTAGGCTCGGACCTCATGCCAAAATTCTGAAAGTGGACTTTCCCGCATATCGGTGAGAACAAGGCGGACGATCACACGCTTCGCACAATCACGGAAAGCGCGCGGTTCTGTATGATTCTTCCATAATATGTTACATATATACTTAACCCCCATACCCAACTCTTCTAGCCTGGGGCCCGCAATCTCATTTCGGTCATTAGATATGCTGGCAAGCCCCCTTGCAAAGTTTTGTATGGTGCTCCCGAAGAGGGGGGGGGGGGGGGGGGGCAATCAAGACGTCGCCGTGAGGACAAGTGACGGGGCAAACATTTTGCGTGTCGCGTACCTGTTTCGTTCCCTTATTGACAGATGAGACTACAAGAGTAGGGTCACTGCCGCTAGGATAGAAAATAGCCTGGCCGCATAGTTTCGGTTTCTGAGTCTCACTGCCAGCATGCGGTGACGACGGATATTGGTCGCGCATTCACCGGCCATCTGAACGGAGCTGCGTGCTGCTTTCGGACGCCGAATGGCGCGTAGCTAGCCATCTATTCTCCTATTCAGAAACAGTCTCACACCTCCGACGGCAATGTGCATTCTCTCGCTTGCGTGCGCGTTGTTATTCCAACACACTGCAGCTGCGCGGTCGTCACAGGATTGCCGCTTTTTGTGCGATAAAGTCTCCTCACAAAGAATCACAGCATGTTCTCATTTTCGTCAGTTTTATTTATTTTTTGGTAGGAAGGGGCATTTTATAATTCGCCTTTCGAATAGTTGGGCAATTCTTCGGTCCCTTAAAGCGACACAGAGGTTAACTTCATCAAATGTGTTTTTTAACCGAAATTCGATAGTTCAGCGCTTATTGGCCTTGTTGTCGCGTGTCCGGTGGTGAAAGACGAATATATTTCTGAGAATTTGATTCAAAGTTGAAAAACTTTTTCCCGCGCCTCTGGTGGAAACTCCGCACTCTCCCATCATCAAATAGCAGAAAAGTGACGTAAACTGACGTAAACGTGGACTCTGTGATCGCTGAAAACGATCAGCGCAAACCTAGCAGGAGCCGAAATCAAAACTACAGCCGGTCTAACGTTGAAGGCCCCCTTTAGCCGCCGTTACGTTCGCTTCGCTTACGTTTGCACCAGCGTTACGATGGGTCTCGTTCCCGATCCCGACAACGAAGTACTCGCAAAGAACTGCAGCGTACAATTCAACGGCCTCAGTCCCACACAACGTGCGATGCTGTTGAGGGCTGAGGCGGCGGGCCTGGCAAGAAAGTCCTAGCGCTGAGGAGTCGGCAGCAAGCCAAGCTACTGGTGCGACAACTGTCACCGCCGAGCCACTGGAACGATTGATGAGTAGAGACTGGTAAGTACATACATTTTTAAATTCAGTAATAATCGTCCTCGTAGGGCTGGTTATACAGCCCAGCGTCTAGGTACGTTGACGAAGCCAACATGCCTTGCGGCGTGTTTGCTAGTGTGGAGGCTCATGCGGCGTTGGCTAGCCACCGGTGTATTTCCTCGCCTGACCTGCGCGCCGCGGCATGAGGTTCATCCGATGATCACTTAGGAGGCACTTGGAGGTCCTCTGCTGCTTCGCACTTGTAAATATAGGCGCGTCAAAAATTAAAACCACGGAGGACGCAAAAGCGCAAAGGACAAAAACAGACCTAAACTGAATTGGCTTTCTCTTTTGTCCGTTTTTCTTGTGTGATAGACGTGCACTAGCCTGTTAGGAAACAAAACTTGTATACTTCAATGTACAAACGCGTAACTTTATTGAACGCTTGTTAGCCTCGGAGATCTGTGGCTTTTCGGGTACTTTGTCATCGAACTTGTGCTTGCGATATTGTCCTCTAGTGGTGGCGATACCTGTATTTTAGTTCTGGCTCTTTTGTACCTTACAAGAGCTTTGTTCTCAGAAACAGAGGTGTTTTCGAGGTCAGATGCCGCTATTCTGTCACCAATTTGCCAGGTCGCCAATTTCGTTTTGTTCCGTATTTTGCATGGTCGCATTGCAGGTTGTATACCGTTATGCTGTTTAATCATCAGTATACATTTCAATCCACGTCGTTTTCTCTTTTGTTTTTGCGTAGTGCTGACTGCCACCACGGTGCGGACCACGAGCTTGAAAAATGTTTCATCTAATGCTTTGTACAATATTTAACAATAATAAATGGTTTGGGGGGAAAGGAAATGGCGCAGTATCTGTCTCATATATCGTTGGACACCTGAACCGCTCCGTAAGGGAAGGGATAAAGGAGGGAGTGAAAGAATAAAGGAAGAAGAGGTGCCGTAGTGGAGGACTCCGGAATAATTTCGACCACCTGGGGATTTTTAACGTGCACTGACATCGCACAGCACACGGGCGCCTTAGCGTTTTGCCTCCATAAAAACATAAAATATACTTTTCGAGTTAGAAGACTGCTCTTTTCAGTATAACATTGTCAGCAGTGTAATACATGAAGGTAAGACCAAGACGAGCTAAGTAGCTGGCTGGGTAACTAATATTGAATGATTACCTTTTAAATAATTACTGTTAGGCTCCTGAACTATTAGAGGCATGTAGCCTACCGTAAATAATATCCATATCAGTTTTAGAATTTCGAAAACGCTATTGCCCTCGGCCATGTGTCCCAATAAATTTTGGCGATTTCGAAGAGTTACGTGCACTGGAGAGGCTTTGCTTACAAGCTTCTCGAAAGCGCGTGTATTTTGGCGCGATGTAGCCAAAATTTGTTTGGCCACATCGCCAAGGGTGACCGAGTTTTCTAAATTTTGAAAATTAATATGGATATTACTGGCGGCGGGCTACACGCATCTCAGTGATTAAGGACCCTAATGGTAATAGTTAAAAACTTAGCTATTTAATATAACTAACTATCGAGCTAGTTTGCACGTCTTATCTGTATTCTGATGTACTACACCGCTGACAAGGCTCTAAAAGCCTATTTTTAAAAATTTTTGAATGTCTTATCTGAAACGTCTCATATTTTATATATATATATATATATATATATATATATATATATATATATATATATATATATATATATATATATATATGTATAATCGTCGATTTTTTCAAATCATATGTTAATCAATGGGAAATTGGTAGTGTAGGTATTTTATGGCTGAAAGATTGATAAAACAAAGTAGAGGAATATTCATACAATTATATATAATGCGAAGGGCAGGAACGCTATATTCATGTTGAAATTTATTAGTGGTCAACGTGCCGACCAGAGACTGGTTTTTAGGAGTAAAATGTACGCAAAGAGCACGCACACACAAACACACCTTTATATATATATATATATATATATATATATATATATATATATATATTGCCGCGAATCTTTGCAGTGTGTCTTCATTCTTCAACTTTGCCGCCCATCTCGATTGATCGCAGCCAGGTAGAGCTTATTCTACGTTGTTCCGGAATGCTCTAGTAACTTCGCACGCTTTATCTCGAAAGTTCGCTATCAGCTTTAAACTGATCACGGCCGACAGCGGCGGGCATTCTGTTCGACGAACGCCGAGCACGCTTGTCGCTTCTCCGCCGCCGAGTGATTTAGTCCATTGTGGGCGCAAGCCAGCCCAATAAACAGTTCTCTTTTGGAAGAACTTCTGTCCGTCTTCATCGCTCCTTCGACTGCCGCCACTACTACGTAACATCTGGTGGAGGTGCTGGGTGGGCACGGGCAGGGAGGCGGCGTTCGGGAAAAAGTTGTTCATGTCGGACAAGATGCAGGGGCTGTCGTTGGGGCTGAGGAGTCCTTACTGCAGCGGCGTAGGTCATGGGCTGGGGTTTTGCGGCCGTTGGGGTGCCAAGTGCCTGTTGCACTTCTTCCCGTACCACGTCCAAGAGAGTCGCTGCTTGCGGCTGTGGGGAGGTTGGAAGTAATCGGCGTAGCTCCTCGCGGACGATTTCGCGGATCAGTTCCCGCAAGCTGTCGCTGGTGGTGGCCGGCGTGTCCGGACACATTGCACAGACAGAGGAAGAGCGGTTGTACAGCCGCGCCCGGACGTCGAGGGCCTTTAGATCGTGCAGGCTTCTTGCATGAATTTTTCGACTGTTTTTGGTGGCTGGCGGACGAGGCTTGCAAAGAGTTGTTCTTTTACGCCACGCATTAAAACCTGAACTTCCCTTTCCTCGGTCATCCCGGGGTCGGCGCGGCGAAAGAGGCGCTTCATTTCTTCCACGTAACCGCGGACGGGCTCATTCGGAAGCTCGATCCTGGACTCAAAGAGTCGTTCGGCTCTTTCTTTCCTCACGACACTGGTGAATACCTTCAAGGGGTCCTTCTTGATTAGATCCCACATCGTTAGGGAAGACTCGTGGTTTTCATACCACGTGCGTGCTGAGCCCTAAAGTGCAAAAAATACGTGCTGGAGTTTCACCGTATCATCCCAATTGTTGAATGATGCCATGCGGTCATTTTTTTCCAACCATTCTTCGGGGTCTTCGCCTAGAGATCCATTGCAAGTTGGCGGTGCCCACGGCTGCTGCAGTATGTTCGGGGTCGACATCTTTGGCGAGGTAGTGGTGCTCGTAGTGCCGTTCTTCCGCTGTCTGGTGCGGTCCAGCAGGCTCCCGAATTCAGGCTCCTCTTTCTGGAGACGTCGGCTGGCTCGCTGAGCTGCTGGCTTGTCCTCTGGTGCGAAGCGCAGGGGCTGACGTCCCGACTTGAAGGGAGCGTCCGGAACATGGAAGGCAACCCAGCACCTCCACCAGATGTCACGTAGTGGTGAAGGCAGTCGAAGGAGCGATGAAGACGGCCAAAAGTTCTTCTAAAAGAAAACTGTTTTTTGGGTTGACTTGCGACTACAATGAACTTAATCTCTCGGCGGCGAAGCGACAACCACGCTCGGCGGTCGTCGAACAGAATCACCGCCACCGCCGCTGTCGGCCATGCTCAATTTTAAGCTGATAGCGAACTTTCGAGATAAAGCGTGAAAAGTTACTAGAACATTCCGGAACAACGTAGGATCAGCGCTGCCAGGCTGCGATCAATCGAGATAAATCTAGTCGCGTCTTGCGTCGCAAACAAACCGATAAAGTGGCGTGGCGGCAGATTTGAAGAAGGAACAAACACTGCAAAGATTCGCGGCAATATATTATAACACGGCGCAGGATTTATTATGAGTGAGCGTTTCTGTGCCCGACTACAGACTAATATGGAATATATTATGCCGCGATGAACGTCCTCGCGCGTTCCTTTTATGCACTGGGCGCACGACACGTACCATTAAAAATGATTTTCTTGTAGCGACGGCCAAGCATACCCTCGTCACTGATAGACGCGCAAGACAAATTCATACTCAAATAAGGGGACCCAAAAATACTGTGACGGCTGCAGTAGTGCGCAGTGGTTGACGGGCACGTGGAAGAGATTAAGCCTGCTTTGCGAATCGATCCGTCTTCCGGAAGCCGTGAACCACTGTTTTTATTTGTGCTCTTACCCTGCCTCAGTCGTCTTCAGTTTTTGGGAGTCCCCCACGCGGCTCTTTGAAAATCGAAACACAGCGTTGCTTTCTAAGCACCATGCTCGCCGAAGCAAAATAGTGCAGTACTAATCTACCTCGGCACCTGAGGAGGACAAAGTTATAAATGGTAGAAACAATATGTACAGAAACACGCTTTCTAAATGGGGCCCCAATTGCTTAGCCTACTGGGGCAGTGTTGAGTACGAGTGCGCTTCTGGCTACTTACTCTCTCCTTATTTGCAAGGACCCCTTAATGAACACTCCTCCTGATCTCCTCCGGTTCCTCTGTGTTTAGTGCCACTTATGCCCACGCCTCTAAGAGCAGTGCCCAGCCCTGAGTTTTGTAAGATTATTTTTTCTCTTCGTGCTTTCTCCTGGAGAAGCACTTTCTGGAAATCGATAGCAGCGGGCTTAACTAGCTCACCACTGCAGTTTGTTTTCTGATGTTTCTCCAGGTGCGGACGAAAACAGTGTTTCAATGCTTTTATGAAGAAAAATGTGAAAGGTACGTAACCTCTGAGCGCAAACGGCTCCTCGCTTTAACGAACACCTGGAAATGCTAAGGTTACTTAGAAACACCTGAAAAGCAGAGGTGGATAAAAACACTTGAAAAGCAGTTAACAAAACGTCCTCTTTAATTGCTGACCTCCTTTCACTGCTCTCTCTGTCCGCTATAATGAGCTTCTTTAAGGAGAACTTGAACGTTTGGACTTAGTTGGGTATCTCAAAAGAAGGTTAATCTCTTTCGCACACGTGCTTGCACTTTGTATATGGGAATGTGCAGTCGGGCCGGAATTCAACGGGAACACGCATTTGCTGTTCTTTTCGAATTTGTAGCGAAATATTCCTTTTGCAACCGGTTTATGAATGTATACTTCGGTAGACCTTTGACCATGAAAGATGAATCAAGCTAAATGCATACCGCAGTTGAAAGTACACAGATAGATAAAGTTGCTTTGTCACAAGCGCTTTTCGCGTTTCATTCCGAGTTGCCTGTACCTACCGCCCTTGCCAAATGTAAGCGAGCAACAGGTTTTTACTTCTCAACAGTACAACGGAGCGTTCACGGCAACCCTAGAAGCCGAAACGTGTCAGAACATGAGGACAAGTGTCCACCTTACTTTACACAGATTCAGAGCTCAAGTGCTGGCATAGGTGCTTCACTGCATGGCTAAAAAAACAAATCACAGTGTCCCGGTTACTTTTAGCAAAGATGGTCTTGTGTGCACGTATCAAGAAGCTTTGAAGCTGAAGACTCAGTTGTGCTTTATCATGCTCGCAAACGCTTTCACGATTGATACAGGCCTCACAACAACGTGTGAGCATGTGTGTTTAGGATGTTTAAACGCGAATTTCTGAAGTTTGCCTTTATCCACGCAATTACCCAATGTGTGAGATCGTGCACGTGACGCGGCTGCCTAGGGAAGTTTTATGAAGGCTCCAGGCTACCTTAACCGCTTGCTGTGAAGTGCAGTGCAGTCACAAGTTTGCTCTGAGCCTCCTCATCTATGAAGAACCAGCGCTATCCAGGAGGCGCCGCGATTGTTCCAACGCGCTATCAACTACCACTTGAGGGTACTACTTGACAAAAGTGGTACCGCTTCGTGCGGCTGAGTGAGTTTCTCCCTCTAGTGCTACCCACATGGTGTGAGGTGCACAAAAGATTCTCGGAGGATTTCTGAACGCGTTGCGTCGACAGAGTGCGTCTGACCGCGGAGCGCTGCGCGTGCCAGCCCAGCGTTGCGCGTGTGCGCGTGCAAAGGGCGTGTGCGAGGCAACGGCGACAAAGAGCGTGGCGAGCACGAGGAGAGGAGAGCTGACGTGTCAGAAAACCGAGATGTGAAGGAATACCGAGGTGTGAAGGAATACAGCGCAGCGGAGGTCGGGTCATTCAAGCGTGGAGGTGGCAGCCGTCGGACGTTGGGTCTGTGCTGCCGTGGACCTCCCTTGGATCACCGACGCAAGCATCCTGCGTTTTTTGCAAGTATGGAGGTGGCAGCCGATGGACTGATGGTCTGTGCTGGCTAAAGGTACCCTTGGATAGCCTGCATTAAGCCTCCGGCGTTTCGCGACGCCGTCGACGGGACCTGTCCACGTGTTTCCAGCCGCTGCCAAGTTCTTCGGGCTGTTGACTGGAGACCACCAGCGTCTTCCGGCAGTTTTCTCCGCTCCTAATATCACCTGGCTCTCTTTCGCCGCTTCCGTCGACGCAACGCCAGCGACTCGTCGCAGTTCATCAACCAGCGTTCCGTACTGTCTACAAGGCATCCCCGCTTCACCTGGGACGCTCAGCACCGAGTGAACTCTTTCTTTTGTTCTGTAGTGTTGTGCGCGTGTTGAGTGTGTGTTTTTCTTGTTTTCCTATCCGTTTTTTATTGGCCCCTTTTCCTTTAAATTATAAATAAGGCTTCATTTTCTTTTCTTTGATCTCTTTGTTCTCTTGTCCTCTTGTTCGAATCTGCACACGATAGCTTTCCCCTGCAGAAAGTAGGGGACGCGTTACCAATTCGCGACACATGGCCTGCACTCTAAGCACTAATTGGCGTATATGGGAGTAAAAGGGACTAAGCCGTCCTCTAGCGCAATCTCTCTTTTAGGGACAGGGTATGCTGCCCAAATCCGCAGGTAGATTTCGATTGATAAATATGGGAACACGGAAGAACAACACACTTCAAAACAGCATGCGTCAAAACAGCGCGCAAAAAAACAGCACAGCAGAAAACAGCGCAGGGAAAAAACGACAAAGCGACAAAACAGCACAGGGAAAAGACAGCACGCGTCAAAACAGCCCACCAGGCAAAATGGCGTAGCGACAAAACAGCAAACCGAAACAACAGCATGACGACAGAACAGCGCGAAGAAAAACAGCACGACTACCAAACACCGCATAGGAATGCTTTGAATCTGCTGGAGGGGTCAACTATCACAGCTATAACCGCAAACGGTAAATCACATAATATGCGGCAGCAACCTTTGGAGTTAGCGAGTGCTCGTTTCGCTGGTTCATTAAAAAACAGAGCAGGCTCATTTATTGAGTAACAGCGTTGCTTATTTATTTGTGACGCTAAAGTTGACACACGGGACAACTTTGGGCACTGGTGGGTAACAGCGTTGCTTGAACGGTGCACTTGCCAGAAGTAGTGGTTAAGTAGTCCTTGCTTGCTTGGCTTCAATGATAGATAGTTTTTTCTGTATTATATGTAAGACGAATCTGGGAAACTGGGAGATAAAATGGCCCGGCATCCGCTCTGGGGTCAAGGGCCCAGGTAGTTCATCTTAGTGCAAGAAGTACTTTGGTGTGGGCTAGTTGGTTCATAGCTGCAGATGATGACAGGAAGGTGCGAAAAAAAAACAAGGACGAGAGAGGCACAAGAACACTCGTCCTTGTTCTTTTCGCGCTGTCCTGACATCATCCACAGTTATCTTAGTGCACTTGTTGTTGCCGCGGGGTTTCATGACGCTGGCGGTGATCTAGTTTCTTTTTGTATTATATGTAAGACGAATCTGGGAAGCTGAGAGATAAAATGGCCCGGGCATCTGCCCTGCGGTCAAGTGCCCCGGGTAGTGTATCTTAGTGCACTTGCTGTTGCCGCGGGGTTTCATGACGATTGCTGTATATTGCTTGCTGATAATGTGTTCAGAGAAGTTTGCGCACATTCGGTGAAAGAATATTGAACGTCATAGATATAATTTAAACACATAACGGCATTATAGCAAGAAGTTGCTGCGTTTCTATAGTAGTTTATACGATGATGTCAGTAACGCCTCAGGTCAGTATTTTAGTTCGGGCAGCTTTTTTTATTCGTAGTTTTTAAATACCCTGAAAGGAAGCCCTGCTGTTGGCGGCCCGTTTTACGAGTATCTACCACAAATATGCTCAGCCTGTAACTCTTGGCTGAATGAATGTCTTGTACTACTACTACTACTACTACTACTACTACTATCAGAGCTGGAGTCATCCCATTTATATAATTATGACCAGCTTTCCTTGCTGTTTATAATAAAGCAAACCATATATTATTACCAATTCGTTATTCTTCTTATTGTTTCTGGTGGATGCTTCCAATTTTCAATCCCGATTTGGCAATAAACATCATGTGAAACGAATTTTCCTGCGTTCATTCTACAACCCTGTTCCAGTAGACTCCCACCTGTGTTTGTTAGGTTAGGTGTGTGTTAGGTGTTTTTTGTGCTTCCTGTGAAAAAGAGCCAAATTTGTAGGAAATTGATGTCTTAATAAGATTGGCTTCCAAGCAAAAAAGTAGCTTTGGTGAAATGTGGCAAAAATTATGTTTCAAGATAAATCTCTTCGAAGTGAAAAAAAGGCCCCCAATAAGAAATTACAGTCAACAAATGCGCGCTGATGAGTGAATTTTCTGATCAGCTGTGCAGCCCATTTCGCAAAGTAAAGTAACCGCCGGTCAGCCTCATACAACCAGTGGGCAGTGTACTGGTTAAACACCAAACAACCTGAAAATGTCGGCTCGGGCAACCCTGCTTTATTTAAAGATGAACATCGTATACTGGATATTTTGAGTGTACTAAGGCACTGTAGCTCGCTCCAAACAGAACTGCAGGATTCAGTTCGCAACCGCCAAAGTTTTGAAGAATTAGAATTTCTTGTACACCCAGAGCCCTGCGTCGGGCGTATCTGCCATAATTCAGAGCCAAGATGGTCAACTCGCAGGATCGATGCTTCCAGAACAACTTTTTCAGCGTTATTCAGTCCATTACACGCCATAAAAAAGCCAATATTTGAGATCACGAGTATTACCCTACCGTGTTCCTTATCGATTCTGTGAAACGAGCACTCGCTAGCTCTGGAGGCCGCTGCCGCATGTGCGGTGATTTACTGTTTGCGGTTATGGCTATGATAGTTCATCTCTCCAGCAGTGCTGCACCGTACTCCGACGTGCTGCTTTGTCGGCGTGCTGTTTTGTCCCCGTGCACTTCTGTCGTCGTACTGTTTTTTCGCTGCGCTGTTTTGTTTGGTTTGGTTTATGGGGGTTTAACGTCCCAAAGCGACTCAGGCTATGAGAGACGCCGTAGTGAAGGGCTCCGGAAATTTCGACCACCTGGGGTTCTTTATGGTGCACTGCCATCGTACAGCACACAGGCCTCTAGAATTTCGCCTCCATCGAAATTCGACTGCCGCGGCCGGGATCGAACCCGCGTCTTTCGGGCCAGCAGCCGAGCGCCATAACCCCTCAGCCACCGCGGCGGCCCGCTGTTTTGTCGCTGTGCCGTTTTGTGCGGTGTGCTATTTTGACGCGTGCTGTTTTTTCGCTGTGCTGTTCTGTCGCCATGCTGTTCTTTCCCTGTGCCGTTCTGTCGCTGTGCTGTTTTTCCCCAGTGCTGTTTTGTCGCTGTGCTGTTTTGTGTGTGCTGTTTTGACGCACAATCCATGGGATTGAAACATTGGTTAAGATCTTCGTAACTGCTATAACGTCGCATGTTTTTAAGAGGCAATTTGTTTTCATTGCCAAGCGTAAGCATTGCGCATATTTGTGGTCTAAATCTACCGAAGATATTGGGCGGCATACCCTGCTACTAAAAAGGAAGTGCGCTAGCGACAGCTTACTGTCTCTTTACTACATTATTGGCTAATACGTGTTTAGAATGCAGTCACGCTAATAATTGTTACGCGTCACTCTGGCAAAGAGTGGACGTTCGTGCTTTGAAATTCTTTATGCCAGGTATCATAATAGAAACGCTGTGCATCCTGATGGAAGCTTCTTTCCCTCCTGCAATCGTCGTGGGAGCCTGCAGCACAGCTTATATATTGAAAGCACGATACAAATGTTATCTTGCAAAGGCGTCTTATGTGCCTCGATTAAACAGGATAACGCGCAGTAAGTGACGAGGCAACGAAGTTTGACTGCATTTTAGAAATAGCCAGAGCCAGGTAGCAAATTCATATGCATGCATCTCAAGCAATGTGAATCTTTCTTAAAGTGCCCTAATATTAAGGTTTGTAAATCACGACCATGGTAGTAGCCTCTAAAATCTACGTGATGTCGGAAAAAAGTCCTTTCTATTATCGCCTCGAGTTATACAACGGATTTTCTTTTCGTTCAGAAGTCCCTGTTTTCGTTGTTCTTAGCTAGGAGAAGTTGTTAATCAGGAAGCACTATATTCAGAATAATACATATATATTGCGTCATCATGTGATTAACGGCTACAGAGGGGCAGTGGCTATCATTCCTATGCAACACATGTGTCTGTCTTGTATAGGACCCACTTTTGGCGATCACAGATGTGGGCGGAGCTTCACAGGAGACTTTAATTGCATCAGTATACACCAATCACTCCCGCAGTAATATAACTGCAGTGTTGATAAATACGGCTCTCTCATATAGGTAAGTGTTCTCGTTTTTAGAGATTTAATGTAAATTAGCGAGTTCGCTGTTGCATGTTTTCACACTATACTTTGTCGTATACGAACGTGCAACCAGTTTCAGTGACCACAACTGATAAGAAAGCAGACGACGCAAAACTCGTTTAGACAAGAAGCCCTCGTATATATATTCTTTTTGACGAAAAAAATGACCAAAACAGCGCTTCTTTTCAGGATATATTGCTTGTCTGGATGTCAAATTTCTGTGGTACTACGCTGACGGAACTGAACAAAGTAATGTTATTTCCGTGGTTCCTTTTTTTTTCAGAGGCAAGACGGAGTCTACCAGTAAAGTGCGATTTTATAGTCATCAGCTATTTCTATACCCACATGCTTGGCATCTTATGTGCACGTTTCTCGTTTTAAACCGGCATTTTGTTCCCATGCCGCTGGAACATTTACTTCTTTTCTAAATAAATGCAGTCGAATTATGCCCTTACTGTAGCCGAAACGAGGACACAAGGCTCCATGCTTATCATCGCAAGCCCCTTTAAAACTTAGGTACAGTGCAAAGCAAATAATTATGCGACTTAATTTGCAGATGTACGAATGAGCTCACCAGAGTTTGCTCAGGCTTCAAAGTTCTAAGACTTCTCTGAGGGCGCTCTAAGAGAAAGCCCCTGCAAATACATTTGCATTTGTACACCTAAGTGCCCTTTGCCGCCTCTTTGATGTCGTGCGGCGGCAATCGAAGATAAGATCTGGTATACTAAGTGACGACTAAATGCTGGAAAAATGGCTCTTTAGCTGCGAAAGTTAGAAACATGGCACACAATTCATTAAGAATATCGCGCGCAAAACACTACATTAAAAGCAAGCTATTTATAGACGGAAGTTGTTCAATGTTTCTAAATTTTTTGAACATGCTACATTTTGCTTAGCCTTAATGTCCGTTAGAAAGCCCAACAGCAAGCGAACGAATGAAACTCTCCTCTCAGAACATCGCATAAGCGAGTTCACGTGGCAAAAATAAACGGGAAAAAAATCCTTTCACCTTTCCTGTTTGAGTCCTCTCCAGGAAAATGAAATAAGATTTACTGCAAGCAGGCTTGCTCAAAACTCACATTTATGTCTTTCTTACTTCATAATAAAATAGAGCCCTACAGACGAGATAAAAATTCACAGGCAATCTTGTCGTCGAGACTAGATGCAAGCATTAAATGCACTCCAGGAAAGGCGTACCGTGTTCTAAGGCGGCTCGTAGATCCTGATAGCCGCACACGAGTCTTTGGGAGCGTCCCCCTTCACTCCCGTCATTTTTTATTGGTGCGAAAAAACGTTATTTCTCTCTCTGTGTGTTGCCGCTTTTTACGTCTCGCGCACGTGCCGAAGAAGAGGGAATGGCCCCAGCACGTGCTACACAGAACGCTGAGACATTCGTCCTGGCCGACCACCGCATCGAAGAACAACAAATTAGACCTGGCTTCTGGTCGTGACGTCACGCGACTTGCGTTCATTACGTATTGACGGCGTGAATAGATCTCGGGCATTACGAACTGACAGCAGCTCAAGCGGTGCTGTCGACAAGGTAAGTTTTTGGGCGAGTTGGTGACGATATCCCATGACTACAGCGCAACGAACGGCATATAGAAGAAGGAAACACGCAGGGACACAACCTGCGTGTTTTCTTGTTCTATGTCCCGTTCGTCGGGCTGTAGTCATAGAATTGGGGGTGCTGTCGCCTAGATTTTCAAATGCCACCAGGACTGCGCTTGCGGCTCTCGGGCTGTAGGGCAAAACTTAACGTCCTTCGCGTCGCGCGATACTTCGCCCACCGTGGGATCACAAACAGGCTGTTGTTGACACAGCACCTAGCACCAGGCGGCCTGAAAACTGCGGCGAAGTTGTTTAGGTTTGTCTCTGTGTTCTCCTTTGTTCTAGAGCCAAGGTCACCCGAGGTTCACCGACAACGGCAGCTAAAACCATTTCATCCTTACAAGGCGATCAACGCAAGACTGTTGTCACCGCTCAAGCTTGCGTGTGTCTTTGTCTTTTGTCGTCGTTAATTGCGTGCTGAATTAAAACAATGAAAGAAATAGCGTCCCTGCATCAGAGAATCACCTCTGCTAAAATGAGGGAATGCACCATTTCACTGCTTGTAAACGTGTATTGCTCGTAGCTGGCATGGCATGATGGCGTAGAGGTGCGACTGCGGTGCGGCGTTTTCAGGACGCAAGGAGAGTCAATCAATCCACACAAACATTCCTTACAGAAAACGTATTGTAATCTGAAATAGCAGCTCAAGGTATGTGGCCACCTCGTCAATTAAATCAGAAAAAGAGGGCCCGTATGCAGCGGTTTATTACGTAAGGACATAGCAAGCAGCCTTCTGTGTGCCTTTAGCGCGTTTCTTAATGGTACCATGATCGAAACGATGCCAAAGGACGCGCGCAACGAACGAAGTGAAAGTTTTCGCTTTTGGATTTTCGTTCTTAGTTCTTAACCAAATAAGGAAGTTAACAAATCCGAAGACAGGAAATGTTGCAGCTAGCTTGGTCAGTTTCTTCGCCATTCCCTTTTTACAGTGCATTTAGATTTGTTTTATTCTTTTAAACATATTTTAGCAATATTCAAACAGTTTAAAATTTTGGGTTGTCGGAATCTATGGTAATGTGCCCATCAATTTCTAAGACATGAACCGAGGTTTGTACGGAGGAACAGCATTGCAATTTTAAGCGGCTCATAACTACCCCTTCATCAAGTAAGTTCATGCTTTTTTATTACCACGCTTACAGAACACAAACTTTCCGACAGCTTCACGCATAAATTAACGCTGAAATCTTTTCAGACCGGGCTTCAACGCCACAACTACGTTACGCTCGACGCTAAACTTCAACCCCCTCTGCTGCTTTCACAAAGGACGCAGTTTCAGTTGTTCATAGACATGGGTCCGGCGTTTCTCGTTTGTCCTCTTTTATCCAGCTTTACGACAGCTTACTTTTCGACTTCTCCTCACAGGCGATCACGGTGTGCCCTTCACAATAGAAGTTAGGAGCATTCCCAACTCCGTCCTATCACACGTCAATCTCTGTTATTGACGCCATTTTCTCGGAGTTTCAAAAGCTGAGAACGAGCTACAACCATGACGGGCTTGATGACGCTCGCAGCTTCAGCAGTGACGCTACCTAACGCACCCATTTTCCTCTTTTCGCTCCTACCATAGTGACACGTGTGAGTTCGGAGAAACACCCCCGCACTGAGGCAATCATAAAAGAAGCCAGCGGGCATCAGCAGTGAAGGGGTACGCCGCAAGACTGACGGCAGCGTTCCAAGGCACCTACGCTTCGCAACAACCACCCAAGAGAGGGTACCAGGAGAGGAGGCACACAAGCGTGGGCCACGAAATGCCGATAAGAGAGCCGTCAGCGCCCGCAAAGCTGCGGCATCCCTCGAACGTCATCGTCCAGGCGTCGGGCCACCGCATTCCTGGGCTGGCCGCTGAAGCCGCGCCCGACGCGGCGCACCCAGGCAGCAGCGCCCTACGCAAGCTGTGGCCACGCCTCGCTGCTCGCGGGCCCCGCGCAAGGCGATGCGAAGGGAATTCGCTTCCACCCCGACTGTCTGGCGGCACGTTTCTGACTGCGATGGCTTTGTTTCCGTCGCCGTGGCGGTTAAGCGATAGCAGGACAGCGAGCCAACAGTGAGCCGGAGGCCTTCTCGCGTCACTGCGAGCGGCCGCCTGTAGCGCCGACGAAGTGGTCGGGCCGTCGGGCGGCCAGCCATGCTTGCATTATGGTTTTGCCGTGATGGCTTTATGTGGGTGTTTTGTCGGCCGAGCTACGCAGGCGTCATCGTCGAAAGATCTCTCATAATCGCAATTATTATGTCCTCCAGTTCCTGGTAGGCCTGTTCCATAACGGCCGTAAGCGTTGGAGAGTGTCTGCGCCACCAAAACTGTCTCATTTTTTATCGTGTGGTGAAAGTGGGATTTTGAGTTAATGCTCTCGTGGGTTAGGACAGACGTAGAACAGTTGCTGCTGTTACTGCTTCAGCCTGGAAGATGGTTTTACAGCGACCGCGACATACTTCAACATCGTCATTGTCATCAGCCTGACTACGCCCCCTGCAGGGCAAAGGCTTCTTGCATATCTCTCCGATTTACCCTGTCCTTTGCCAGCTCCAGCCACTGTGTCCCCACTAACTTCTTAATCTCATCCGCCCCCTAACTTTCTCTCTTCTCTTGGAATCTACGCTTGCCTTCTCTTGGAATCCACTCCGTTGTCCTTTAGGACCAGGGGTTATCTTGGCCCAAGCCCATTTCTTGCTCTTTATTTCGACTAGGCTGTCATTAACCCGCGTTTGTTCCCTCACCCGCTCTGTCCGCTTTCGCTCTCTTAACGTTATAACTACCATTTTTCTTTCCACAGCTGGGTGCGTTGTCCTTAACTTGCGCTGAACCCTTTCGTTAGCCTCCGCATTTCTGCCCATAGGTGAGCACCGATAACTTGCAGGTGTTTTGTATTTCTCTTGAGGCATATTCGTAAACTGCCATTCATGATCTGCGAGAACGTGCCATATGTTGTCTACCCCATTCTTATTCTTCTGGTCATTTCGCTCTCATGATCCGGATTAGCGGTCACTACATACTCTATGTAGCTGTATTCCCTTACCACTTCCAGCACCTCGCTACCAGTTGTGAACTGCTGTTTCCTTGCGAGACTGCAGTGCAGAACTTTGGTTTTCTGAATGTTAATTTTTAGACCCACCCTTCTGCCCTGTCTGTCTAACACATTGATCATGCTGTGCAGTTCATCTGCTGAGTGACGCAGCAAAAAAAAATGTCCTCAGCGAATTGCCTCGGATTATCTCCTGCAAACAGGCGGCGAATAGCATTGACGAGATCAGGTCGCCGTCTTCCGCGCGCTTCGACTGTCTATCAACAGTCCTCTCACCCTCACACTCCCCTTCAACACGCTGCGCTTGTCAAGCTGTACGCCAGCTATGAATCGACGAGTGACCGTGGGTGACATAACCCAACATTAAAAGCAAAATACATTCACTACAGCCAAACAGTGGCATTAATGCGAGTGCAGCGTCATAAGCGCAAGGCAGCAGACGTCCTGCACCGTAACTAGAGTCACTCAACATTATGACTGGCATTAGCATTTCTCATTACCCCAGCTGTCGCTGAAATTCGCCTTTCTATGGGGGCAGTTTTGGGTGAAATTATACAACGCAGCTGTTAGACGCCCGTTCCTTAGGTTCAGCGTCGATGTTGTCGGCGTAATCGGCAGAGCGAGCGCCGGAAGAGGGTTAGCGAGAGGAAGTATGGAGAGTGTTTAAGGCAAGATTTGGAGGAAGTTCAGAAAAAAGCTATCTGCCAAGTTGCGGGAGTTTTCTGGGATACACTATGACTGCCACTTTTAAAAATGTAGTAAATTTGACCTTTCGTTAAGCTGTAAAGCTAGATATTCATATCACGGTATAAGTCGTGCCTGAGGTTCAACAGTAGCGTTTTTATCGCTGTTCAATCTATAACGACTTCCTGAAATCGATACTTTTTTCACAGCCAGGACTCGCGCTTAGTTTCACTTTCTGGGACATGTCCTGAATGGAACAGCATTAAAATTCGCATCCGCTGACTTCTAAATGAGTTCACCTGAGAAGGTGTAAATATATAGAGTAAGAAACCAGCCTAACCTGCAGAATATCTGCTGATTCCTTAATAAATGCGTGTGAAACCGGTCACAGCCCTGGTTCGAGCCTGCTTAAAAATCTCGAAGTTCTCTCTCTCTCTCTGCGTGCGTGCGTGCGTGCGCGTGCGTGCGTGCGTGTGTGTGCGTGTGCGTGGTGTGTGTGTGTGTGTGTGGTGTGGTGTGGTGTGTGTGTGTGTGTGTGTGTGTGTGTGTGTGTGTGTGTGTGTGTGTGTGTGTGTGTGTGTGTGTGTGTGTGTGTGTGTGTGTGTGTGTGTGTGTGTGTGTGTGTGTGTGTGTGTGTGTGTGTGTGTGTGTGTGTGTGTGTGCGTGCGTGCGTGCGTGCGCGCGCGCGCGCGCGCGCGCGCGTGCGTGCGTGCGTGTTCGTGTGCGTGTGCATGTGTGTGTGTGTGTGCGCGCTTTAATTTCAGTGCTTGAATTCGTGATGCTTTTTTTGTTGCACTGTATGTCAACAATTTATAACAATTTGGGCGCGGAGACACTGTTCAGCTGTCTGTTGACTCCGTTTGAATACGGCACGCTTTGTGTCTGGCGGTTCGTACTAAATAGGCTGCCCAAGGAGAGGGTCGAAGAACAAGTATGTGAGGAAAATAAAAGGAGCGGTAGTTCTCGCACTACATATATCCATGTGCTTCTCATATTTTCTACCTTAACATATCGTAGGATCAAATAATTTAACAGCTGCGCTGAAAATTCGGGAAAACGAGTATGGTATCTGCATAGCGACCTTTTTTTCTGGTTTAATACTATTCAGACACGCCCTTCCGCATTGGTAATCGCCACCAATCATGCAATTATAGCGCTTGGTACGAATTATCATCCGTTGCTGCTGCTCTTGCGACCTAGCCGGCAACGACCTAGTAGGAAAAGTGCACTGGACAATTTCATATACAGCGCAGAAAATGGCCTTCGGAGCACTGGTTCCTTGCCCGACCACTTTAATTTGTTTTCCTTTTGACGCAGCTTCTGACATTTTTTCTCTTTTCATATGCAGTGTCCCAAGGGCACGCGTGGCTGCGGAGAGGTGCTACGGAACAATTCAGCGGTGAAGGCCTTTCTCGGTGAATTCGTCTCACACCACGATTCCCATTCGACTTTCATCTCCCACAACAGGCCAGCAATAGGCACGCGACCAAGAAAACAGGTTTTCAAGAGCCTATACAACAGTGCATTTCCACACATCGTACAGCGACATACTGCGGGGTCTGCTTTGCGCACGCACCAGCTTGCATCTCTATCCACACTGTCGGGGACGTCGAATTTCTGTGCAGCATAGTATAGATTTTATGTTTGTCTGCGAATACACCTCCTTCAGCGAATGCTTCTGTGCTCGTGAATGTCGATATGTTCGTGTGGCGGTTTATAGAATTTACCTGAATATGTTCTTTATGCGTTGCCGAAATGACCATGGCGGGGAAAGAAAAGAAAGAGCATCACTGACATTTCAAAAAAATGGCTGTGGTTTAGCTCTGGTTAAGCCTGGAGTGGCGCGATAGCTACAGCTGGCCGAGTGGAACTCGCCCAGTCGAATTGCAAAGTCAGTCTTTCGTCGCTCCGTTTCGCCTGGGCGTTCCTTCTTCATCTTCGTCCCTGGACGTGGATTCGCTCTCTCCCTCCCTCTTCCACTGTCCACTCCCCCCCCCCCCCCCCCCCTAAGTTTGGCCGTCACTCCGCGCCGCTGGCAGCTGCTCCGCACCACGTGACCAACCACGTGACCACGTGGAGGCGCAGCCACGCTGAAGGCTCGAAATCCTAGCGTAATGTAGCTATCGCTACAAAAGTTCAGAGAAAATCAGATTTGTTTCAGGGCATTATGACTACGTTTACCAGCTGGAGTAAATTGTGCGGAGTCTCAAAGACTCACAGTCAGTTGACGTTATGTCATAAGTAGAAAGAAAGATAGCGGCTTTCACCCAGTTTCAACTCAGTCTAGTTCTTCGTATGTGCAGATGGGCGTCGCTGATGCAGTTAACGAGGAACCCTTTAGAGCTAAAATAACGGACAGAAACTGAGGCGTGGTAGTTCAGAGGTGTGGCCAGTCAAAGAAGGTGCGAGGTACCAGGGCTATCAAAGTATCCTCACATTATCACAGCATGTCCCATTACCTAGTCCGTATAACGGTAGGTCATAAGGGTAGTTTTTCGCCTTTACGTGTTTTAGCAACGTAAGAAGGAACTATATGCTATGGGCAAGCGACATTTCTTGACTCGGAGTTCTCTGAAGATAGCCGTTGTCAGCATGGTGCTTGAAAACGGAGCGGTGCGTTTGAGGACTTCGCTAATTATTTTAGTGGGCTACCATTACTTCTTCTAAATAGAAAACAGATGTGTGGTTGCATTGCACGCCCCTAGTTTTAAATGCTTAATGGTGTAACACGAAATATTTTACATTATAGTTACCTATAGAAAGCGAAGGTCTTAGTCCTCCTTTTAAGTAGACCAATACGTAACGCTTCAAGAGTAGAGGGATAAGTCAGAAGTGTACACTGCTTCACTAAATCTTCCAATCTCGAAAACACGGGCACGGCATCTATAGTGAAAAGCTGTGCTTCCACGATTTTATCAACCTACAAGTACTCTCTTTTCTGTTCTGCTGCTTCTCAGGCCTTTTCCCAAGTTAAGATTTTCAACTATCTTGCTCATGAATGAAGCTTGTCCAGTGTATCATCAGAACTGCGGCTTCCGAGCGCCTGAATTTTTTACTTTTCTCTATCCGACTTTGTTTACTGCGTGCGTTGTTATGCAGTTGTTTTATTACACCTTTCATGTTTGTGAACTGTGTACCGATTTTGCCAAAAACATACAGGACCTGAGGTTTGCTTCTGATCCGTTTAGAGGAGCCCTTAGGTCATCCAGGAAGAATAAAAGGTGTTGAAATATGATGACAAGAGGAAGATGGAGGCTGTGCACTTCAACCACCATGGAGAGGCGCATGATTGCCGGGAAGTTGAGGTCTCGTATTGGGGTTAAGTACTGCCTTCCATAAAACGTGAATCCTGCTGTCACAATACGACTCTTCTCGGAGCAAACCTCGTAGGGATGCTATGAAAGTTTCGTGACCAGCCTAACGTCACACTTTTGACTTTCGTTATATTTATTGAATTGAAAAACTCCCTACTGAAATAATTTAGTCTGCACACAGAGGACATCATCGCGGAGCAGCTGCCGATTCTAAGGCGGAATCGACGTTTTCGTTTCAACACTAGCCGAGCCTAATATGAAATCTCGTTTTTCCGGTCTTCCCACGCGGAGTGAAGTTTGGTTTAGGAACCTGTATAGGCGATAGCGCCAACTTTTCCTCGGAGACTCGTCAGGAACTCTATGCTCCTTACCTCACACAAATTTGGAGCTTAAGAAGTGCTATGACTGCTCTGATACACAGCTAAGAAGTGAACCCTGTTTCTTTGTTGCCTTTCGAAAAGGCTGTGCCTTAACAAAATGGTAAACCCTCTGTTAATTTTACTCATCAAATGGGTTTCCTGTAGAGCTGGTAGCGACCACTGATACTCGCCGCAATGCGTCAGCAGATAAAGTAGTCGGCTATTGAGCACGAAGTTGCGGGTACGAACCCTACTACGGCGGCCGCATTTCTGCATTGGGAGACACGCAAATGTACAGCCGCTGTTTCGATGCGGGTAAAATAAGCATAAGAGGCCAATATTAATCACGACTGCTCCAGTGCGACATCCTTGTTTGACGATGAGTGCTTCATACAACGCGATATACTGCAACATGGAAGTAGTTACTCATTAATATAGAAGCCCTACAGCTTCCGCAGAAACTTCGTAGTTGAAGAAAAATTTGACAAGGCCCGATTGATTTGTCCAGGGGATCGAACCAGGACTGTCGCCGGTCCGAGCAGTCGCTTTACCTTAAGCTAACCAGGATGGCTAGCAGATCATACATGGCAAAATTAGTTTTTAAAAATAATTCAATTCAATTGCTACTTACTGTCACAAAAGTATGCAAACGCAAATAAATTACATCACAAACTATGACAAAAAGTAATGGCATTGCATTTCAATTATTTTCAGAAAGTTTATGCAATTACTTTGAAATTAGTCTTTAGTTTTGGCCCGTATAAAAAGTACACTAGACGCAGGTCCTACAGCAACTTTACACTTCTCAATATATTTCATCGCAGTAGCAGCTGAGCTTTACAGTGGGTGTCGAAATTTTTCCCCTGCTTTGAAGATAGTGTGTACTTGCACATGCAGAATACCTCTTCTATTGATGCGTTTTAGGCAATCCTGTCTTGTGCATGGTGAAAATTTCTTTCAGCCTTGGGTACGCTTTGCCGACCGAATAAGCAGTGCGACATTCTCAATGAAAGTAATTTCTAGAGTGATTAATTTACTTTCGGTTCCAAGTTATTGCCGAAAAATAATTCAATACATGTCCTAAATGACTATACCGGACAAGTAAATCATTAGGATACAAATTGTTTTGAAAAGCAACAAAATACTATAATTGCACAACAGTAATTTTATTACAGCCATATCTGTGGCAGATGATTGGGCGGGAGTGAATATATCAACAACTCGAAGTGGGAACTAATTGTTGATGAATTCTCTCTCTCCCTACCATCCGCTAGCCGTCCTGGTTATACTAGTAGGTAGTGCGACTGCCGCGCACAGACGCTAGTCCTAGTTGGATCCCCAGACCGGGACGAATTTTTCTTTAACTACGGTGTTTCTGTGGAAGCTGTATACCTATCCTTTGTAGCCATATGAATGTATTTGGGCAGAAGCTAATGAGTTATTATTCTCTTATTACAAATATAATCCACCTTTCGGAATTTCTCTGAAACACTGGACTAATCAGATGTCTCATTTTTGCAGCGTTGAAGCGAACAAATAGTGTTTCCTAGTCTTGCGCGCGGGAACAAGTTCGGCGCGAATAACATACACCTTTGACACATGTGATATCAGCAACAAATGCAATGTGAAAACGACGGTTCATATAGGAACAGTGTAATTAAAAATTCTTAGCCGGGGAAAGCTCAGTACTAAAGCAGGTTAATTTCGCTTCGAAGGCCCAATTTTTACCCTTTAAAAGTGATAAACAAAGTGGTTTGTATTTCGCTAACAAAGCTAGTCTGTGTTTTTTCTGTTGTATTTTACGCGTTCTCGTTCACGTTTAATTTGTTACTGATGTACATATAGTACTGTATGTGAACACATCATCCGACAGAATGAGTTTGTCTGTGTAAGATTGGCTGTGTAAGATCAAGTGTATGGCTTCGATGCTTCTTTGCAGCTACAGAAAAAAAAATTCATCAGCAGCAGCACTAACACCATCAGCCACAGCAATAGCAGATTACTTTTAAAAAGGTAAGTACGCGGTAGTATACTGAAAAACTATAAAGTATGTGCGTGTGTGTGGCTCTGTTGGTGCGTTGAGTTTGATTGCGCTCAGTGAGGAGTGCCTGCTTAAACAAATTTGACAGCTACTCGTATATGCTCCTTCATGACAATGTTTCTCAATAATGATTGGTTTTTTTGTGGAAAGGAAATGGCGCAGTATCTGTCTCATATATCGGCGGACACCTGAACCGCGCCGTAAGGGAAGGGATAAAGGAGGGATTGAAAGAAGAAAGGAAGAATGATGTGCCGTAGTGGAGGCCTCCGGAATAATTTCGACCACCTGTGGATCTTTAACGTGCACTGACATCGCACAGCACACGAGCGCCTAAGTGTTTTTCCTCCATAAAAACGCAGCCGTTCGAACCGCGGCTGCGTTTTTATGGAGGAAAAACACTTAGGCGCTCGTGTGCTGTGCGATGTCAGTGCACGTTAAAGATCCCCAGGTGGTCGAAACTTTGAAACAGTTTTGAATGCGATCGCACGCACATTGGTCTGAAGTAGAGGGCTTAAGAGCCAAGCTCCCTGTTTGTGCTAGACGTTAATATTCCCGCCATATTAATTGAAAATAGGTGCCAGCCTGCATTCAAGGAGGGCGCCGCGTTGTTTTTACTCAGATTTCCTTTTTAAACATGGCGAATAAATTCCGTGTATTATTGATATGCATGGCTCAGTCCAACGCAACTGGCTGCAAGAGCGTACGCTGATAGCCATCAATATGACATTAAACATTCTCATCTCTCTCCTGTCCTCATCGTCGTTGTTGTTGACCTCACACAATGGCCTACTAATCCTATCCCTCTTTCTTCTCTTTCTCTCCCCTAATAAGCATCTCCCTGACGCTGCTCTGCAGTTTCTACAGTATTACCTTTTTTGTTTTCGGCGGCGAGGCTCTGGTTTGATCGATGTTTTAAGGTACTTTAAATACAACAGTGGGAGATTTTACAGCACGTTTATCTATAAGCCAGGAAACTGTAGTAGGTGCGGCCATTTTGAGGAGTGCGCCGGTCACTTCGTGTGCGTCTAGGGGTGCGGATGTCTCACTGTGGAACATCGGCCTGAGCGTTATGACAGTGACTGCCGTTAAGAGCGCATGAGAGGAAGCTTGCTTTAATTCTCCAAGCTGGTAGATATTTTTAGCTGATAAAACTGCGTTGTCCCTCTTTGCGCGCTTAGTATTGAAAATCCCCTGATTAGTTACTACCATCTGGTGTATTCTTACACGCACTAACGTCTCAGAGCACACGAACGTGTTTGCATTTCACCCGCATTCATAATGAGGCCGTAATCACAATGCCTCATCCGGCGACGTCGTGGACGCTATAGCCACTGCCAGTGTGGTTTTGTCCTCAAAATTATTATGCAAATTGATATAGGCATAAATATGAACATAGGCAGTTCAATTGCATAGACACTGAGCCACCGCGGGGGTCCTCTTGTTTCTGTCTCTCGCACAAACAAAGAAAGCTTTAAATGCCCCCAAAACCATATGCCGACATGAACGCCCGTCCTAAGCAACGCTCTAACCCCGGAAATACGTGGTTACGCACCGTTGCTGGTTAGATATTTTAAACCAGATAGCTGAATGCGTCAAAAGCAACAGCAAAACATTTCACCTTGTTATTCAACCTTGTTTGCACACCAACGTGTACTACACCGGCAGTTCGTCTCTCATATTCATTAGACAGAGCAGGACCCCCTCCACCCCCACACCGTTGGAAACACATTCACTGAAGATGCTTAAAGTTTGAAGTCATAAGTCGTCGCCTATGTAAGATGTTCCTCCTCAGATGTTTACATGAACATCATGAAAGGCGCACCACATCAGCTTAATTCTTTTGAAGACCAGAGATCCGGTACCCCTCTCAATACAGCGAGCGAGCGGTCTGCTCACAAATGCTGTGCGTTATTAATGAGCAGCTAAATGGGTCGAAAGAACTTCCTGGTACATAATCATTTATTGCAAATCACTTGCATTTGGTGTTTTTAGGAAGTTATATGGAACCGAGCAAGTAACAGTGAATGTCACCCACGCGTAATATACAGCGCAGCGTTCGCATGCTTCATCCCCCGGAATGAAATTAGTGGTCGTAAACAGACGTACTTTATCTTTGTTGCAAATCCTTCTCTGGTCGACTCTGCACTGTGAATCAGCGTCGTGTCGGCTCGCATGTTTGTTTGCATGTTTTCGAAAGGAATTATCTAATTGCACCCACTCTCCTGTGTTTATCTGTGCTCGTATGTTTTCTCGCGTGTCGAGGATAATGAGCGTTCATTTCACAAACGAGGAAAAGCAGCAGTTGTTCTATGTCGTAATGTCTTTACATTTTAGAAGTCGCATAGATCCCTGAACATTCAGTGAACTTTAGGTGAATGATAAACCAAATTAATGATGGATACCCATATTATTTACCTCTAATTTAAAGACAGAAGTCCTTATAGAGAGTAATAGGAATATTAGGATCTCACTGAAAATTAAAAATAGCAATCTCTGTTTAGTAGCTGACAATTAATTCTGCATTTAAATATTGTTTTATTTTCTATTTATCTGCTCGTGCATACCTCCACTTATAAAAGAATCTGTTCCGAGCATTGCGTTTCTCCTCCTTGGTTCTAAAAAATTATTTCGCTTTAATTCCGCGTTCCACGATGGGCTTTTCTCTAAACAAAACAAAATCAATTTCCTTTTTTGTGCTGTTTCTCTACTTTTTCTTTCAAGTTTGCAACGAATTCAGTCGAAATGATAAATTATTGTGTCTGTAATTAAAATCGCTTAGGAGAAGAATGAGTGTACGGAAGAAAGTTTTTGATCGAGTACTCGTCTTTTAGCTTAGTATGAGGTTGAAAATCTTTTTAGGTGATCTTGGTGTTGGCCGTTTTATAACTTCAATGCTGTTTCTTCTTACTAACGGATTCCATGTTTCTTCTATGTGCTCTTGAATGCAACTATATGTAGCTATTTAATCAGAACGTGAACAAGTTTGTAGGTTTGTTTCAACCCAGCTCACTGCACATGACCAAACACTCGCACGTCTATTGTTAAAATGGTGGTATTCATTAGATCCTTGTAAATTACGGCGTTCTGGAATTCAATAGTCGCGTTAATTCTATTGTTCGGGAAGCCCGAATGCTCACGTTGGCGGGGATAATTACCTCGAGGTACACCCTGCATTCTGGAAACTAAGACATATGGGGTTTTAATGGGAGGTTAAAAATGTTTTCCCCCATTTAATCGCGGATGACAGAGTTGAATGCCACCAGGACCCCACCCGGTGATCGCGCGCGCTAGCGAGCACCCATCGACCACGGCGGGCCTTGCTCTGAAGGAACAAAGGAACGACACTTTCGCTGGCACAAACAGGCATTTATAACTACAACAATAACGCCAGTTAGCAACAAAGCACGCTAAGGAATCGAGATCGTCCGACTAACCAGCATAGTTACGAGCGAATCTTCGCCCACACTAGGGCAGGGGATACTCCGCGGCCGGAAGGGACGAGATGCGGAAGAACGTTCCTCTCCACGAAGCCTCGCCCCGGTGGCGTAGAGCGGAGCGCCGCGCCTGAAGGTAAGCCCGCGTCGAGCTTCCCGAGCCGAAGAGAGCCTCGTCTTCCGCGCGCGCAGCAGTCAAGCCGTCCGTGGCGCTCGTGTCGCTGCGACGCCAGCGCCCTCCATTGTTAGTTAAGCTAACTACCCAGGAATAGTCATGCCCCCCTCCCCCCTCCCCCTTCGAGACGAGGCTGCTGCAGGGTGCATCGCGGGAAAGCAAACCGCAGGGGACGGTTGGACACATTCCCACAGACGTTGGGAGGTACTTAGGAGGGAGCTTGGCAGCCTCCAGCAATGTGGAACCGAATTGGCTGCAAGAGAAATTCAGACGCCTTTTTACATCGCTTGCGCACTCGGTCAGCGCAAACACCGGCGTGCCGCCAGACGATATTAAAGCGAAATCTTCACAACGCGAGCCAGCGAGCCATTTCGGTTCTACGCGCACTTCAGCCGTATACCGTATGCCGTGGCCGACGAATAACCTTCAGCCGCCGTTGCCTAGCAACGCCGCAGCCGCATTCCAACAGATGGCGCCTTCGACGCCACTGCCGTCGCCGCTCGCTCCACAAGATGTTCTCCGCTGGGGTAAAGGGAGAGGAGGTGTCGCTTCGTGGTGCGTGTTAAATATATATATATATATATATATATATATATATATATATATATATATATATATGTATATATATATATATATATATATATATACACGCGGCTAGAATAAGTGGTGCCACGTCCCGGGGTGACTCTTCAACTGCGGAAGAGACCGGTTTGAGTTCTCGAAAGCCTCGGAATGAGACGCTGCGTAGACGACGTGCCGAGGAAACGAAGCTTTCGCAATTCAACTAAGGTTAACCAGAGCTAAACCACAGCGAATTGTTATTGACCACGTCATTACTGTGGAACGCGCTCCGAGTAACTCGATGACGTGGTGCATTATTTGTGCTATAGTCCGGAGAAACTTAAACGCTTTTTGATGGTTTGTGGCGTGGGCGGCCTGTCCAATAGCGTGGCCGACGCAGCAGGTGTTCTCACGAGAGCATCCGACATCGATGAGGGTGACTCGACCTCAGCTTTTTTAAGGAGGTCAAGTAACTCGATTGCCGGTTACGGTATTCAGTGCTTGAATGCGGCTGACGCACAGACCGGTGCAGTCCGGTGCACTAAAGGGTTTGCCGGCCTACTAATCTGCTTTCTGTACAGTCCATTTCGGCCCCTGCACCTTCATCCCTGCTACGTCTGGGGCGTTTGAATAATGATGTGATTAAATTTGGCTCTTCTTTTCCGCTCAAAAAAAAAAAAAACTCCTTGAAAAGACGCCGCCAGGGCAAAGCAAATGAAGGATGTGCTTTTGACGTCTGGAATAGCCTGAAGTTATATTTTCCCCTCTAGCAGCCGAGTGTAAATGAATATGCTTTAATAGTGATGATTCACGGTGTAATTCTGCCGTGTACCACTGGCCTCACAAATAATATTTTGACTAAAAAGTGTTAGCATGAAGCAAAAAAACCTTCCATTTCTGAGGGCTTTGCGATTAGGTAGAAGAAACACGTCGTGTAAACTTTTTCTCTCTTTCTCTCAGCAGCAGGCTATGTTGTCTGCCTTAAAACGTTTGCGAGCAAAATCGTCCACAGATGGTCAAGCAACGGCGAAGCTCCGCGGGCCCATCGTGTACCCCGTGCGCACTGCGACGTTCCGAACAAGCATAAGCTAGGGGCAGGGGCGTAACTTTCTTTGGACGTATGACGTTAATTTTGTTCTGTAGGGTTGCTTTTATGAACCGTGCTACAGGCCACATCTAATGCAACAGTCGTGAGATCCTCCTATGCAAACACAATCTTCAATCTTCAATGCCTTCAATCTTCTACACTTTTGGACGCACTAAACCGCTTGAGTAACTTCGGGAACTTATACGGTGCCTTTTTAATGAAAGAACAGCCCTAAAAGGAACGAGACATGACAAGAGCTTGTCGTGTCTACTTTCCTCGAGTGTCTCGTCTCTTTTTACGCGGTCCTTCCATCAAAATGAACCATTGTCAACATGCCCCAAATTTTCGCTCGCTTTGGATAGTGCCATTTGATTTAGTCTCCCCGCTAACAAAAAAATTCAAACAAAACTGTTTTTTTTTTATCACGCTCAAAAAACTCGTGCGCTCCGCGCACTACGAGGTAGAAACGGGCGCATTCTATGCCTGAGAAACAGAAGTAAATATCTGCGACCACTATTTGGGGCACAAATAAAATAAAAGGTTATGCACGTTGCTTTTGTTAAGTGAAGTTTGCAAGATTTCAGCACTTCAAGCAAATATTCGTACTAGACATATAAGTATGCGGTCAGTGAACAATGGTGCTATTCTATAAACAGAAGCGTGTGTAACCGACCCGAAGAGGCCCTAAGGCAATAATAAAACTTTTTTTACTTAGTTGCAAGGTTAGCAGCTGACCTGAATGCATACCTCAATTTTTATGGAATATGCAATGAAAGGAAGCCTGTTTCGGATAGCTTCAACTCTGGGACATTTTCCTTTCTTTGCCCTTCTATTAATCTCGAGTTTGCGGCTTGTACTTCAACTAACCTAACATTAAGCCTCGCTGATATGGGGTCTTGCGGACGCTCTGGAAAACGAAAGGCCTAAGCTTTATGCATTTCTCAGCAAAAACTTCCAATACGCACCACCAGATAAGCCGAATGCTAAGAGTCAGGCCGCTCAAAGACACACCGAACAAGGTGAGGCCTTAACAATCAGTTTTGTAGAAAGCTGCAATGCACTTAATTAACTGAACTTACAAGTAATCTTCCTATATCTTTCATTTTATTTTTTGAGTTATAAATATAGATAAGTACTGAACGGATTATTTTTTGCTGAACGCTCATTAAAAAGAATTCCAGTGTAAAGCCCATCCGATGTATGAAGGGAAAGCAATTAAGATGGAGTGTCTGCACGCTAGTCAGCCGCCAAGTCCGCAGTGCTCCTGAGTATCAGTTATGCTTTTACTTCCTCGTTTGAAGTTAATCCGACAGCACAAAAATGACGGCAAGCTGCCAGTTTTTAGTGACAACAAATCGTCTCCTTCGTGCCAGTACGAACATTGAGATTATCACTCCCAATAACGACCTTTAAAAGCGTACTGCGCATTTTATTCCTTACTTTTGTTCAGACGTCAAGTTTAATATCGTATAATTAACGACGGCCGCCAAGATAGTAGTTACAAACAGAAAACAGCGCAAGAAACAATGACTTGACGAGACAACGAGACAACACTTTTTTTGCGCTGTTTTTTTTCCAATTAACCACCCTGCCTTTCCTCCTCCTCCTTCTCCTCCTCCTTGCCCTGTTTTTCGTTTGTAGCTTCATGCACCAACTAGCCCGCCAACATGCCCAAATAATAGTACCGCACCGACAGTCCCCGCCATATCAACTTTTGTAGCGATAGCTACATTACGCTAGCACTTCCATCTTCAGCGTAGCACCCCTTGAGCTCTGTGGCGGCGCCGTGGCTGGTCACGTGGACGGTCACGTGGTGCGGATCAGCTGCCGGCGGCGCGGCGAAACCGAGCAAGGCGGATTTATAGTGGTGGCGAAGGCTGGGCCGAAAAGTGGTTTAGCGCGACTGCAGCACAACCAGAGGATGGGGGGGCAAAACACTCATATAAATAAATGATAAAACTACAAAATTGGAATGTAATCTGCCAATAGAAAAGAAAAAATATATTAGCACCTTGTTTTATGAAAGAGGTAAGTCGTTTTATTAAAACCTGGCAAATTTTGTATTTTTTCAACACTCTTGACCTGCCCCCTATTCATGAGTGTGCGGTGCATTACAGCGCGTCTTTGCAGGCCTTGTTTCGATACCCGGCTAACCCGGCCACAGTGGCGATTTCTTATCGCCAGCTGTCTGCGATGGCGTGCCTGGTAAAGCGTATAAATTTAGCTCGCCGGTCTCAAAATGCTCCTTTTGCGAAGTTTCCGTCGTCCTTGCACGTCGCTTCTTTGTCACCGTTCGGTAAGATTTGCACCCCGCTGCACCGCTGCGGCAGTTTTCTCGGTTTTGTCGTTTCCTTCGGCGTGCGGCCAGTGCGAAGTCTTTTTCCGTCTTTGCACGCTTCGCGCTCTTCTTTTGAAGCGCTTAGCGCTTCATTTCAAGATGAGCTTGCGGCATGTGAAGAAACGATGCTCCGTGGTACACCAAGGCGGTACACTGCGACAGCGTGGATAGTACCATTGGTGTCACGCTACACCGAATCCCGCTGGACTTTCACAGGTGTGTCGTCTGCTCTAGGTATGCGCGATAGCTTCGATATGGCTTCGCCGGGCTGTTCGCTCGTGTTTCATAGCTGTAACCCGTCCGTGCGTACTTGGCTTCATGTCTTTTTCAATGTATGGTATTTGCTCCTACGTTGAGCACGTTTGAGGGTGCTAAAGCTGGCTTTAACATTGCCTTGCAGATGTAAACGCACCTGCTATATTCTTTCAGCTGAAGAAATTAAATGTGAAGAATAATCCCAGTGTGCTCTATGGTCTGTGTTGATGCGCCTACTTATGTCATGTTATGTTTGCTTCAATTGAAGCTGTCGTAGCATTGTTTTCTATACTTTTCAATTTCCTAACTGACAACGTTCGTGGCACTTCAGGGCTTTTTCCTTCTGCACTGTGACTATTGAGATGATTAGCCAACTTACACAATACTGCTTGTGCTGCCTGTGACATCTATTTTTTGTTTGTGTACCAAGGGTGTGCTTTGTGACTGTATTTGTTTGGTTGCTGCAATAAACAATGAATATGAAACTATTAAAACCATACTTGCCGTACACTCTATTGCGAACTGTGCACTTGAGCCAGTGCTTTGTGCATCATACCTTGCATCATACCTTGCTGTACTCAAAAGCTCTCAAAAGTACTAGCACCAGTATTTGCACTACGAATCATGCATGCTTCGCCAGTGTCTGGAAGTGTTGCTGCCTTTCAATGCTGCCCCTCCTTTACCAGTCACTTTCATTGCGTTCCCAATTGCACATTAACAAGGCCATAACTAGCAGGAACTCGAGCACATTTGACTGGCAAAGGTTGGGGCGCGCTGAAAGGCAGCAACCTTCGAAAGATACGGGCTCGAAAACGCGGTTTCTACAGAAAGACCGCTTTATAATTCGCGCCAAAAGCATACGTATGCGTGACGTCATTCTACGTCACGTTTGCGTAGTTTGCCCCCCAAAATCCAGGGGCGCTGGAGTGCCCATGAGCCGCCATTTTTTGGACCAATGGGCGTCTATGGAGCCTTCGCTACCAGTATACATCTACCTTGAACCGAGTGCGGGGAGTGGAGAGGGGAAGAGAGTGTATCCACGTCAAGGGACGAAGATGACGGAGGAACGCCCAGCGAAAAGGAGCGGCGAAAGACTGGCTTTGCAATTCGACTGAACGAGTTCAATTCGGCCAGATGTAGCTGTCGCGTCACTTCAGGTTTAACCAGAGCTTAAACACAGCCATTTTTTAGCATGTATGTAGATTCGAGTGAAATACGCGGCAACAAAGAGCCCCGAAATTCCCGTCTTCTTTTATGGCTACAGAACCATCATAGGTCCCAACACTCTGAGCACGATCACGACTATATGGGAGTAAGAAAGGAGTAGGCTGCCCTCTAGCTCACTCTCTTTTGTAAAACGGAGCACAGCCCTTTTTGCCCCTTTCTGTTAGCAGTGCGCATGAATCGCCAATTGTTTAAGTCATCCAGGGAATTCAGTCTTCACGAGTGCCAAGAGTAAGGATAACCGCCGTGAATTCAGTTGCTGTATGCGGCCCAAGAATAACGGAGGCCACGGGAGACGACGCCCAATCGGTTTTGTAACGTAACCTATGCTCTCTTTCGTTTTAGTAAGCTTTCCGCTTCACAAATGCAAACCGGAATATGCAAAAAAATTCCGCACGAAAAAGACATCCGTGCTCACTGAACGTACGCTCAAAAGTAACCTATCTCGTGAATCCGCAGGCAGCATCGTTAATGCTTAACGTGAAGCGTCGTTACGTGAGGCATATACAACTGACGTCAAAGTTGGCAGGAAATACTCACAAGATACAGGTGTGCGGGAGAAATAAACAGCCGGACGCCGCCACATCGTTCAATCGCTTTACATGTTTCAGGTATAAGGAGAGTATCATGCTCCGTCCGCTGGCATGGATATCAGCCGTCTGCGTGGGAAGATTGCACCACAATAAATTTCTGTCCCAAGCATGTGTATCGCGTAAACCTTTCCTAACAAACAAATGTGCATTTCGGTTTCTTGTTGTTTATTGAAGCGAGAGCTTCACTACACTAGGTAACGCCGATTCCGCCGTGCGTTGCCGGTTGACCTTTAAGTGAGCCAGAGGTGAAGTGTAGCTATAGGCCTTACGATATGTGGTCCACTATGGAGTCGCACCACTTCACCTTCGACCTTTAAATTCGCCTGTAGAGGACGGTAGAGTAGGCCACAGCGCTCATTGGTTGACCAACCTCTCGCGACGAACCTTTAACTGCCACCTTCAAGGGTGGCAGGATGGCAGGGTGGCCGCGCTTCCTATCCAATGTGCAGAACGCACTCAACGTTACAGACGCCAGGCCGCGTGTAGTTGCCCGATACACCACAGCTTCCGCTCTCTAACCAGGTTCAGCAGTAGTTGAACCGCAGCTAATTTTACTTTCCTACGTTGTGTCAATTACGCCAGACAAATTGCATAATGCAGAGTTTACCAGACGCCCGTGTGGCAAGGAATTTTCAGTGCAGAAGTGCGTTTAATCGCTACGGCTTCCGTCCTTTCGTAAGCTAACTTTCGTCCGCCCGTCTGCCCGTCCGTCGACACTGCTATAGACTGTATGGAAATAAAATGCACGCGAATATATATAATTTACAAGGGATTCAAGCCTACCCCACCTCGGTGCGCGATTGATGCCATGTGCAGGTAAAAAGAAATGGACGGAAAACGGGGTGAAACACGCGCGTCCCACTGAATCAACAACGACGTACGGCTTCATAGAACTGGTATGATGCGCGCGCACGAGGAAAATGTGCAGGCGACTGTAAAGTCGAGGTGAGAGGTGAGAACGCCGGCGTCGGTGATCATCAACAGACAGCGCTTATCCGGCGCCGCTCGATCGGCATGCTCACAAAATCACCGGACTATATATGGCTCTGTAATATATATAATTGGTTTTTGGGGAAAGGAAATGACGCAGTATCTGTCTCATATATCGTTGGACACCTGAACCGCGCCGTAAAAGAAGGGATAAAGGAGGGAGTGAAAGAAGAAAGGAAGAAATAGGTGGCGTAGTGGAGGGCTCCGAAATAATTTCAACCACCTGGGGATCTTTAACGTGCACTGACATCGCACAGCACACGGGCGCCTTAGCGTTTTTCCTCCATAAAAACGCAGCCGCCGCGGTCGGGTTCGAGCCCGGGAACTCCGGATCAGTAACCGAGCGCCCTAACCACTGAGCTACCGCGGCGGGTCGGCTCTGTAAAGCCGAAAAGCGTTTCTAGGGGCTGATTTTGCCCGGGTTTCGAATGGATAGGTCGAATTAGACTCGTCCTCGAAAATTACGCTGGTCGGCTATCTCTGCGAACGTGCGTATCTGAACGGGGCCTAGGAAAGAGGCGCGCCGCGCTGACGAGCTAATGCCTTTGACTTTACACTTAAAAGGGGATAATAATAATAATAATAATAATAATAATAATAATAATAATAATAATAATAATAATAATAATAATAATAATAATAATAATTGGTTTTTTGGGGAAAGGAAATGGCGCAGTATCTGTCTCATATATCTTTGGACACCTGAACCGCGCCGTAAGGGAAGGGATAAAGGAGGGAGTGAAAGATACTTGCGTTTGTCGGCGATGTCCAAGAATCTTACTAAGCTTGCTCGTTGCCGAGAACATGATGTACCCGTAAACATAGCCTCTATCTGTTTTGAGAGAACATGACAAGCAGTCAGCGACGACGAAGTTGTTTCGACAGTTGAGGTGAAATGCCGTAGTAATATTAATGCGTGCCCGAAATAAGAGGTCCTATTCTCTTGCAGCCCTCATCAAAATTACCATGATATTTTTTCTGGCGGTCAACTAACTATAAGACAGGCGGCTAAACTCAGAGCAGTTCACGAGAGATAATTAGTATGGTTCGTTGCTGACAAAGGAATGCACTGAATTGTCAGCCCAGCAAAGACGCATCGTAACGTTTCTCGAAGAGATGCGCATATGCAGAGAAATATGGTTTGTTTATGAGCTTTAATGTCCCAAAGCTACTCAGGTTATGAGAGACATCGTAGTGAAGGGCACCAGAAATTTCGACCATCTGGAGTTCTTTGACGTGCACTCACATCGCACAGCAAACGGGCCTCTAGAATTTCTCCAAAAAATTCGATCGCCGCGGCCGGTATCGAACCCGCGTCTTTCGGGTCGGCAGCCGAGCGCCATTACCACTGAGTTACCGCGGCGGCTGCATGCAGAGAAAGAGGGGGTTGGGGTGAGGTGAGATGGTCCACTAAAAGAATTCAATGCTCGAGCCGTGTCTCAGCACAGCACAGGTAGCCTCGCTGACTTCCACATTGCTCTGCTAGCACCGGGTCATTAAAAGGATTTCGACGAACGTGAGATCTCTCGGCGCAACAACGTTTGTCGACTTACTTTGTTTAGTATCTCTCTTTAAATTGCAGTTGCAGTTCAGAGGAAACAGCAACCACACTGTAGCTGCGCCTCGTCCACAACGAAGTCACCGAGGCCGCACCAGCGCTGTTCAGGTTGCTAAGGGACATTACGGACTGGATGACCCGTTTCAGAGGCTGTTTGGCTTTTTTCGTGGAGCCTGTTGCGTGAGAGACTGCAAAACTAGATACTTTCCGTGCACATTTTGCCGAATTGGAAAGCTGGACGCAGCTGGTCACACCGTCTTTCTAACTACTGCAGCACTATTTCGGGGAGCTAGCACGTCCAGCTCCCTACAGCACGCCGCATTTTGTGACGAACATGTGCGTGGGAAGGACCGCATTCTTCAGCCAAGTCGAAACAGGAGCGGCCAAGGCATTCATGATGTCAATTGAATATTATTGCGAAGCTATAGTGAACAGAGCTGTTTGCTTCGGAATAACATTATCATGTTCACTACTTCACGCTAGAAATAATCTGATAAATCGCCTAAATTATCCGTAACATCCCACTTATTAAGGCAACTGAAAAACTTATAGATTTCAACGATATTAAGGCGTCGACTGTGTGGGAGCTGCGGGTAAAGCATGCGAATTCTCCTTTGTGCTCGCGTTTAAAATAATGACGCAATAGCCGTACAAAGCAGCGGCGGGGTTCAGGCTTCTCCCCAGCAGAGTGGGGTGGGTAGGAACCCCGATGATGACATCCTCTACAGCGGCGGCACATTCACAACGCAGAAACGCTAGCTCAGAGGAAGAAATCCAACGCCAGCGAAGGTAAAGTCCACAAAGCGTTGTTTGGCAGCATCGGAGGGCGCACGGCAGGATCTGGGCGATGGCATTAATAATAATAATTTTGTTTTTTGGGGAAAGGAAATTGCGCAGTATCTGTCTCATATATCGTTGGACGCCTGAACCGCGCCGTATGGGAAGGGATAAAGGAGGGAGTGAAAGATGAAAGGAAGAGAGAGGTGCCGTAGTGGAGGGCTCCGGAATAATTTCGACCACCTGGGGATCTTTAACGTGCACTGACATCGCACAGCACACGGGCGCCTTAGCGTTCTTCCTCCATAAAAACGCAGCCGCCGCGGTCGGGTCCGAACCCGGGAACTCCGGATCAGTAGTCGAGCGCCCTAACCACTGAGCCACCGCGGCGGGTCTGGGCGATGGCAATGGAAATCTGAATCATCACTAACAATGGCATCATCATCAAGTTTCGCCGCACTTTCGCTATTGCAAGGGGAAGCCTGAAGACAGTCGCCACTTTAATAAGCGATTTCGTCATCACTTTGAAAGCTATACCAAAACAACTTCGTATCCTTGAATCTCGTCGATTTCTGAAAAAAACTCTTCAGCTTCCCTTTAATAACAATTAGATGCCTCATCAGAAAAAAAAAATGTGTCATCGAAAGCTGACTTCGCTGAGGCGCAGGAGGGAAGTGACGTCACAAGACCGGAGCATTCCCATTGGCTGAGTGGCTGACAGGAAGTGACGGCACCCAACCGGAAGATTCTATTTGTTGGAGGGATGTGATGTCACCAGACCCGATGTGACGTCCCTTCCTGTAAAGTCATCAACAGCTGCTAATGCTATTGCACTGCGAACTGCTAACGGAATCAGTTGTCTTTGTGAATCTTTTTTGTATTCAGTTTGTGTGGAAGATAACCAATGCGGCACTAGTTTAGGGCTTATTTGCACAGCGTCTTTTTTGCTGTGCCTTCGTTTCAGTACACAGACAGACACCATCGGCAGAAATAGTTTATTGGGAGCGAAACTTATCGCTGATTACGTGTTAAAGTGGGATAGCAGTGCTTTCATTAATTAACCAACGATTCTGCAATACGGGGATGACCCATTCGAATAGACACCCTTTCATTTGTTGGTCGGCGGTTCGACTCTCGTTTCGGCTGACTCACGTTACGACTAGCAATCCTGTGCTACATCCGCGCAGATTCGAACGAAACCATTCCCACAATTGTGCGATAATTTGGGGAGGCGCAATCTTTCATCCAAAATTACAGCAATGGGCAAGCCAGTGCGTCATTCTAGGGATGCATAAACTATATAGGAAGTGATGCTGTTTAAAATCTCAAAGGTAGCGGCTTCGGCTTTGGTAGGAGTCGTCTCGCGACATTCAAGTCTGGTCATTCGAGTTCTATTCCAATTATATTCTCCTTTGTAACTGGTAAAGCTGTAAGTAGGAGTACTACTGACTATTGCTGCTTAACATTTCGTACTTTCCTGTCTTTGATGACATCACACTGTTTCGACCAATATAATTGGTTTTTGGGGGGAAAGGAAATGGTGCAGTATCTGTCTCATATATCGTTGGACACCTGAACCGCGCCTTAAGGGAAGGGTAAAGGAGGGAGTGAAAGAAGAAAGGATGAGAGAGGTGCCGTAGTGGAGGGCTCCGGAATAATTTCGACCACTTCGACCACCTGGGGATCTTTAACGTGCACTGACATCGCACAACACACGGGCGCCTTAGCGTTTTTCCTCCATAAAAACGCAGCCGCTGCCGTCGGGTTCGAACCCGGGAACTCCGGTTCAGTAGTCGAGCGCCCTAACCACTGAGCCACCACGGCGGGGCTTTCGACCAATCGCGAGTTTGATTTTTTGGTCGATGCAGGGTGTTGGTGGGTATTCCCGGGCTCTCGTGTCGGGGAAGCGTCTAATGCTTTCGCAGTAAAAGTGTTCTCCTCATCATGCAACCTCCGACTAAACTACATGTTACCGCCACGTCCCGGTACCGGTTGGCATCGATACACTCGAAAGAGGTATGCCATTTTCCTTTTTATTATATGTCGCGCTCCTGCTTGCTGCAATGCATTTTTATTCTCTCATGTGGGATACACTAGTTTCATTCCCGACAGCGCTTGCAACCTTCTCTTGTCACCCAAACTCTAAGAACTCCACATACTACTGAAACTTTTCCAATCTTCCACTTTTTCTTTTTCTGATGAGAGGGCTAAAATTCCTCAAAAGAACGAAACGTAACCCTTCGAGTGCATAAGCTCAAAGCGAAATAACGTGCATCCGACTGGTAATGACGGGCGTTGCATTACTCTGTACTGCCAGCAAAGCCCATGAAAAGTCTGGATGGGGTGAGTAATCTTCGTACTGAAACAGACTTTAATCTTGTCGTCCATCTTGCAATCTTGCGTCAACGGCAAGGCGAACCCGTGTCGCACGAACTGGCAAAGTCGGCAGAAAAGGCCATATTCGCTATAAAAAAAAATACAATAACTGCGCGTTTTTTTTCTCCCATTTTCAACCAACATGCGCTCTCATTAGTTCTTATATACATGTTATCTGAGGCCTTTTTAGCTCTCTCAATGCCGGCCACACGGCAGCCATCATTGCACCTAGCTCCATCTCACGTACATGGTTTTATTTATTTTTAATAGCCCCAACTCCCGCAATGAGATTTGCGTGCTCTCCTTCCAGTATCCATGTCCGTGGTCCGTACCTGTCTGCTGTTGCACCCCTCGAGCCGTTGGCCGGTGCTTTTTCTCCGATAACATTCCTTCTCTGCACCATCCGGTTTTCTTTTTCGAATACGAGATTAGTTTGCAGAGCATCACTCGGGAGAAATATATGTAATTGTGTGCACAGCCGCACACGACAGACACAAGTAGTACAGGCAGTGAAGTTCCGTAATATTCTCTCCATGTGCCACACATTGCTTTTCTTGATGGCTCCATTCTTGCAGACGTGATTTCTGCTCCAGCTCATCGATAGGGCGAGCGCGCAATTTCTCCTTTCAAGGGTGGTGAGCAATGGCCTCGAAATTCAATTTGGACATCCCAAAGCACTGCTGTTGCAAGGGGCCGAACAAAATCAGAGTTCTTCCCCTCTCGTGTTCGCTGCGCCGTCTAAGATTGCTTCACCCTTTTTACCGCCTACATTAGCGGTGACAAATGCAAGGCCGGTCTCCTTTGGAAAGAAAGCTATAAAATACATCGGCAACTTTTCAACATCTCTAACTTTTCATGTGTTTGGTCGGCTTTCAAATTACAGCGAAGGTGAATAAAAAGAGACCCTATCGAGCGCACAGTCTTTAGGGCTTGCGAGTTTTGGTGAAGAAGACGTTGGCCTGTGACCTTTGTGGAAGTAGTGGTGGTAATTGAACTGCTGCAACGCCCTCTGCCAAAAGAAAGGGTGGTTGCATTCCAGCGTAGAAACCTGAAGCCTGAGTGAAAAGTTTGCGTCTACGAACTTAGGTTGCTGAATGACTTGCTCCGGAAAAGCATCAGCTTATTCCAGAATATTGCTTAGTCATGCATTAGCAACCTCTGACGCTACCAGTGCGTACACATAATTTTTTTTGAAAAAAAATTACTTAACAGGCGGTTTCACTTTTAAGCAAAGGATGACAATCCCAGTCGCTTAACTGTCAGTCGTTTGATCAACGTACTTATAAACAAGAGGAATAAAGTTTTTACGAAAGTTAGCAAACCTTTCGCTTCCGCAATTTTATGTCTATTTTTGGAGCATTTGAAAGAGCCAGCTTTTTGGATCTGCATTTCGCGGCACATTGGAGATGACCTCTTCGACAACTTAAAAGTAGTCAGTCTTAACGCAAAAGTGCTCTTTAGGACTTAAATACCAAAACTAACATATAGTGAATCAAACCACTAAACTTCTTCCACGTTCTACGGTACACTTTGAGCTGGACAATTGTGCGTTTTTTTTTTTTCAAGAAGGGTTTAAAGTAGCCGCCATCCTGAAGATATAACTCGAAGACAAAGTTTATGGAATTAGTTCCAACTATCTGCGAAACTGGGATGAAAAGAAAAATGTAAAGAGGCTGATATACGACGTTTCTTTTAGAGTTTTCATTTCTGCAATGAGCGCGAAAAAGTTTTAACTACACAACACTCACAACTGTTTCTCAATGGTAGCACTGCGGCTCAATGACTACGACTATTTTTTTATCAACATCATAGCCACCGTGTTCTAAAGTACCACCTTAAATGATAATGATACATGTAGGTGCAACGCTAGAAAAAGTCGACAGTTCTGTTGCTGCTTGAAAGACCACCGACGCTTTGAGATCTCCGTTAGGGAAACACTGAAAGAATTTTTTTAGAGTATTATTTCGCTTTAAATTTTTATACTCGAAAAAAATATTAATGGCCTGCCGATGCATGCAATATTTTCACGGCTTACTTGACGTAGAGGCCGGCGGCGAGCACAGGCGGTGATAGCAGGAACACAAGAACACACGTACAGGCAGGTCCGCCAGCAGCAGCGTAGGAGTCAGCACGCGGCAATCGCGCTTCTACATTCTCTTCGCTACACTACCTCCACCGACCAACCACCATCTCTGAGCTACGCCGCCGCCGTTCGTCTTCCCCCTCCCGTACATCGTCAGTACCAGACTGCTGCCGATTCCGGCTCACGACGCCACGAGTTCCTGCCCCCGTCTGATGCACGCCTGAAACCGTTGGTCCGCAGGAAAACCGACATCTGGAGGACTGCAGACTGGAGGCCGCTGTGTTTCCACTGCGGTGAGCCTGACCACATGTACTACTACTGTCCGCACCACGAACTCGGCCTTCGAGGTTTCAACCGGGCTGATCCGCGCCCCCGCCACGGTGAACAGCCCCGCGAGATACAGGACTAACTTCCACGCTCTCCATTGCCAGTGTCAGCTCCCCCTCGCACCTCCCGGTCGCCGCCCCCTCGCCGTTCATCATCCCCTTCGCGAGGATCGCGCCATGAGAGCCTTTCGCTACTTCGGAAAAACTAAGTCGCCGGTGTTGCACGCAGTAAAGAACCCCTGCCTACGTTGGAATGTCCCAGCTCGACCGATGGCACCCTTGGAAGCGAAGACTGTTTTGTGGCCTCTAGCAATGAAAACGTTTTAATCGACGGTCGTGACGTAACGCCGCTTGTCGACGCCGGCGCCGAATACTCGGTCTTTAGCGGCAACTTCTCTCGGCGTCTTCGCGAGGTTACCACACAGTGGGACGGCCCCCCCATACGTACCGCGGGAGGACACCTCGTAAACCCTGTTTCCAAGTGCACTCACTGCCCGCGTAGAGATTCATGGTGGGACATGCCCAGCCACATTCGTGATCTTGGAGAATTGCTCCAAGGATGTTATTCTTGGCATGGACTTTCTCCGTGAGTATAGCTTTGTAATCTACGTAGGGAGGAACAAGTTGACCCTCCGCGCACGTTCTTCATCACCAGTAACTCCTCTGGACCCCCGCGCTGCGATGAAAGTTGATGCCGACCATGGTCACTTGCCGCCGTTATCGAGAGTTTTCCTGCTGGTCCGAGCCAATACAACCGCATGTCGCGAAGGCGTTCTCGAAGGAAGTGTCCAGATGCTACTTACGTGGGGCATTGGTGTAGCGCGAGGGATCGGCAATGTTCAACATGGGCGTGCCAACATTTTGGTGACCAACTTCAGAAACAGGCAGGTCCGCCAGCAGCAGCGTCGTCGTCGGCACGCGGCAATCGCGCTTCAACTTTCTCTTCGCTACGCTATATTAAGATATTTAGTTTTCGTTACATTTCCTTGTTCAAACACCTCGCCTTACAAAGATTTCCTAACCCGTCCTTTTGTTTTCATTTTTTTTGTGAATGATAACATTTTAAAAACGGCATACATTCCAACCCGCCGCGGTGGCTCAGTGGTTAGGGTGCTTTTCTACTGGGCCGGAGTTCCCGGGTTTGAACCCGACCGCGGCGGCAGCGTTTCGATGGAGGCGAAACGCAAAAGACGCCCGTGTGCTGTGCAATATCAGTGCACTTTAAAGATCCCCAGGTGGTAGAAATCAATCCGGAGCCCTCCACTACGGCACCTCTTTCTTCCTTTCTTCTCTCAGTCTCTCCTTTACCCCTTTCTTTACGGCGTGGTTCAGGTGTCCGCCCAGATGTGAGACAGATACTGCGCCTTTTCCTTTCCCCTAAAACACATTTATTATTCCACTTATACAGGTTGTTTTTAGAAGTTAGTAAAAGTAACATTCAAAAATAGGCTTTCCCAGAGAAAGTGATTTCTCCGCAGTCATAGTGGCGGCAGTGGAGGACGTCACAAAACGTGTGCGATTAGTTCATATAAATCTGCTAATCAACCTTTTTATTCTACCAGAGAGGTGCTTGCACGTAATCAGAGAATTGTAGCGGGCCGTTGATGCAGCCACGATCAATTGTTAGATGTGAAAAAAATCTAATTACACTTTGTGCTACGACGCTAGGAATTTCGGTTGCCGGGGTTCATCGACGGGGTGTGCAGTGGCTGCGGAGCCTAGGGCGCCTCTATACAGCGTTCCTGCGGAGCCCGCATAGCCGTGCCTACGGAGTGACGTTGCTCGGAGTCGACGCATCACACCCTTTTCCCTCTTTTTGTCTGGCTCGAGCAGCAGGATGCGAAGCCCTGGGAGCAGGCGGGAAAATGGAGGGCGTGGGTGCTCTCCGTGAACGCTCGCCTCGCGGCCCGCGCTCGCCTCTTCGATAGGTTTGAACGGCCGAAATTTCTCGCCGAATTGCGCCAAGGGCAATTACATTTCTGTTAATCTAATAATAGGTAATGGATGCCCTGACGGCCCGCTACATTTACCTAATTGCAATGAAAGCCAATGTGCTGAAATTAAAAAGTTACTTGCCCCGCCGCGGTGGCTCAGTGGTTAGGGCGCTCGACTACTGATCCGGAGTTCCCGGGTTCGAATCCGACCGCGGCGGCTGCGTTTTTATGGAGGAAAAACGCTAAGGCGCCCGTGTGCTGTGCGATGTCAGTGCACGTTAAAGATCCCCAGGTGGTCGAAATTATTCCGGAGCCCTCCACTACGGCACCTCTTCTTCCTTTCTTCTTTCACTCCCTCCTTTATCCCTTCCCTTACGGCGCGGTTCAGGCGTCCAACGATATATGAGACAGATACTGCGCCATTTCCTTTCCCCAAAAACCAATTATTATTATTATTATTATTATTATTATTATTATTATTATTATTATTATTATTATTATTATTATTATTATTATTATTATTATTATAAGGGAATTCAGACCATTTCAAGTTTCTACGCTCCTGCACTCCCTCTCCCCTCTGGACAGAATGCAAAAGTTGTTTAATTCTCTTTGTCCTCACCTTAATATATTCGAAAATTCTCTCCCTTCCTTTATATTGAATGTCCGTGACGTTCCACTTTGAGCACTCTTTTTCTCATACATAACTTCCCCTTTCATGCATTTTGTCTTTACTACACTTGTGCGTTTGCACCGGTATTATATTGTTTTTTTCTCTCCTTAATTGTACATCACGTGTACTTGTTTTCATTAATATTATTTCTTTAATACTGTGTACTCACGCCTGATTGTCTGTAACGCATTCACTAATTACATTTCTTATTGTGTATGATTGTATTTCTAGCTTGTATTTCAGAGATCTCTTATTCGTTCATATTAGTATTGGCTTTACTCTTGTTTGTATTTTGATATATGCTGTACTTGGCTGTTATCGGTCGTTCTTGTGTTCATTCTCTTTGTTTATTATTTTATTAGTTATTTATATGTCTGTTTCCTGTTCTAGCTGTTTTCATTTACCGCTGTTCTCGCTGTTTTCTTGTTCTCGCTTTTTTGTTTCATGCTTGCTGTCGCGCCTAGTTTATGTGTCTTTTTTTTTCTATCGCCTTGACTGCTGCATTACCTCCCCTGAGTGTCTTCCTTTGTAGTGAAATAAATGTACATTTTGCGCGTGTGAATGGTGTACCAGCACCAAGACCTTTGGGTTGTTCCTGGGCACCGAAAAATATAGACTGATTGATTGGTTGATTGATTGATTGATTGATTGATTGATTGATTGATTGATTGATTGATTGATTGATTGATTGATTGATTGATTGATAGCCTGCTAATAAACTTATCCAACACGTTTTCTGACGTCCTTGAATGTAATCGCTACGATCAGGAAACAATCATCATATCTCAAAAAGCTTATATTTGAAAATTTCTCAGTCTTACAGCGAACAGCCTACACATTTCGACGCTTCTAATATAACAATTCGAAGTTCTAGATATATTACAACTCGGACAGCTCTGGCCTTGGAAGCGAGACGACGTGAGTTCAGTCCCATATCATACCATCGACACTCTTCTTTATATCTCAGGAATCGCAGAATCGAATCAACCAGAAATTGTGGCGAAGATGATGAGGCGTAGGAGGAAGAAAGGCAGGGAGGTTAATAATAATAATAATAATTGGTTTGGGGGGAAAGGAAATGGCGCAGTATCTGTCTCATATATCGTTGGACAGCTGAACCGCGCCGTAAGGGAAGAGATAAAGGAGGGAGTGAAAGAAGAAAGGAAGAAGAGGTGCCGTAGTGGAGGGCTCCGGAATAATTTCGACCCCCTAGCGATCTTTAACGTGCACTGACATCGAACTGCACACGGGCGCCTTAGCGTTTTGCCTCCATAAAAACGCAGCCGCCGCGGTAGGGTTCGAACTCGGGCGGTCGGAAGTCCAGGTTCACTATTCCTCATGCCTGCATACACGTTGCAGATCATTTCCTTTGTTTGCTTCGACAGCCAACGTTTCTTGAACTTCACTCGAATCTTCTCCGGTCAAAACGCTTCCAACCCTTGCGAAGTCGACGAGCCGGAACAACCGAAACCACCCGAACAGTCGGCAGTCGCCATCTTGTCTGCAAGGTCGGGGAATGTCTAAAACCCGCGACAGGCTTGAGACAAGAAAACCCGGCGGAACCAAGAAAAGTGTTTTAGGCTTGAAAACTTCATTTCGGAAAATTGGTACCGTGACAAAAAATATACCGCAAATAAAGAGCTTTATGATTTCAACTTGTTTTTGCAGCAAACTGCTCATGAAACAAGGGACCATTTTCAGCTGCGTTGGAAGATAATGCGTTACAGCACCGTAGTTTTGGCTACATTGCCAAGAAAAAGCGTCTACAAGTATAGGTACGGCTCCACGTGTCGCGGCTGGTTCGTTTCTTTGGAAGCCCAAACTCTTCACACACAACGCGGGACAAAACGTATACATCCTATTACCTCCCCCTTTAAAACTGCGCGCAAATGTTACGAAGGCCTTTGTGTACACCAACGCAAGCGCTACCAGCGTTTAATACGCCCTCTAAAATGCAGGAAATGTGTCAATCATGTGGGTTTATTTGACTTATCTAACAGCGCAGAAAATACAAAGAATTGGAAACTCATTTTACTTATTTTTCAGGTGCAGCGTATACAAACAAATTTTGGGAGGACCAACAGCAGCTTTTGTTTAATATTTATTGCCATAGGTCCTATTTTTTACGTTCATCACTTCTATTATTTCACTCTAGCTTTAGTCCAAATGTTGTAATACATAACCAAGACAGAACTGTAAAATTTGGCAGGATGACTTCTCGGAATAACACATTTGAATCAAGGCACAAAAGCAAAATATATTGCGCTTCGTGTCATATGAACAAACTAATGATGTACGGTTTCACTTACAAAAATTTAGGTTACGAAGTAAAATACTGTGCTGCTTAGAGCCGGCAAAACAATGTTTATACTTTATTACCTAAGAAGCTGATTAATTAACCGCTAGACTGCCCGAAACTCGGCCAAACATTTAGTTTGCAAGTGAAGTTAGAGCGTCCGATAAAAAAAAAATATCAGTGCTATTCTCGAAAGCTGCTGTATTTTGCTCGTTACGGCCGCTTCCAAATGCAAGGTAAATGAACTAAAGAGTCCCCCGCGCGCTCTTTTTCACTGGGGCTAAGTACTGGCCTTAAATAAGGTTTTTTTCATCATCCTCCTCCTCCTCCCCGAGACAGCTGCGGCTCAGACACTCTTATACTGAAGCTCCGCGAACTTGAGCCGTCCATAGAAGAGCTCAGATAACGAGTGCCGCCCGGCGCATGCATTGGAAGCTGGTGGTGTTTACGGTGGACTTAAATTCCTGGACCTTTTGTCCGTAGCATCATAAAAGTAAATTGCCTTCAAGATAAACCTTACGCAGTAATATAACGGCTCTGGGGGCTTCTTTTCGCACTGTACCGCCGTGTAATTGTATATTCGCACGCATTCACTGAGATTAAAAAGTTAATGTTCTTCGGAAACAAGGTAAGCTCACAAATTCGCGACGGAACTGCCGGTAATTCTGCTTGAGAGTTATTTTCGTAATGCGCGCCACATTTAAGAAACCCTTAGCACGTGATGCATCAAATACTTCGCGTCTTTGTGTGAGTGCGTTTGTGTGCGTACATGCCCGTGCGGTGCTGTGGGCAACTGCAGGGACGGAGGCGCACGTGTATGCAGTAAAAATTTTAAATATAACCTCAGTTAGATTAATAATAAATACTAGCAGCTACATTTACAGAATTGCGCACTAAGATATTTTGATGTTAAAATTTCTGCTGTTTCCGGAAGGAAACAATCCCTGAAAATTAACAGGAATAATGAACTTGTCCGCTTTCACATGTAAGTGTATAAAAGCGAGCTTGAATTCCACACTTATATGCGAAATGAAGAAATAACTACCCACTGAGAGAAAGCTTTATTGTTAGAAGTGACAAATGCAGGCCCATGTATCCGATAACCGATCTGTGAATTCTCCATAGACAATTTTCTCTGATAAGAATGCTATACCAGCGGAAAGTTTTAAACGCGCTGTGAGCTTTAAACGCGCTCCACGCTAAACACGAATCTACCGAAATAGTGATTTAAAAGGAGCACATGCCGTTTCAGTTCCATGCTCCACACGTTTATTTCCTCGCTGGGAAATAAAACCAGTTCAACTAGTGATTGTATACCCGTCGTTAAGGGTAACTAACAGACTGGATACCAAGAAAAGGCAAGTTTTGCAAGGATTGGCGGAAATTTAGATGGGAGGATGAGATTAAGAAGTCTGCAGTGGCAAGATGGCTGCAGCTGGCACAGGACACAGTTATTTTGAGAGGCGTGGGAGAGGCATTTGTCCCGCAATGGGCTTAGTCAGGCGGGTTATAATGATGCTGATATATTACATGACTCGATTTTATTCCTGTTATGAACAGGTATTTTTCCTATCATGTTGGTAAAAAATTCTCTTTTGGAGTTTAGGGTCTGTTCCGATTTAAGCCTAAATCATATTTCAATTTGAATCAAGTGCTTCCTCTTTTTCTACGATTACCAATCGAAATAAGCAACGAACAATAAAAACACCCAGGCAGTCGAAAGAAACGTCATTTTCGCGTTTTATTTCTATCCAGGAAATGTTTGGAAAAACAAGAAATCATTATTCCCAAAATCTTGGGCACCATCACAAGAATCGCGTCAATACACACACACACGCACACATGCTGTTTGTGGAGGGCCCGAGCTCTTGCTACTCTGTGGTCCCCGTCTCGCTCAGGGTGCATGCTCTTTGGGAGGGGGATACGTTAAGGTTAGAGCGCAGGATGACAGAAAGGAGGACTCCCTCGGTAGGGTGCGTAATTGAGGTCAGGCTTAATTGGGACAATAAAATGCGGCCAGCCTCTGAGTTGGACAGACGGCCTTTTTGTGCCGCAAAGGTAGCTTCGGTGAGTTCCTCAAAGGTGTTGTGGACACCGAGTTTGAAAAGTCGGTCGTTGGATGTGTTGGGGGAAGACGTAGAGCCTTTTTCGTGCAACTTCGCAGGCGCGCATTTACCCGGTCGCTCTCTTTCTATTGGAGGGGTAGCTAACATGGAAGGGCATATGTGGTACGGCTTATCATGTAAGCCTGGGTGAGGCGAGTCGTGTGTCGCTCGCGTTGGCCAGACCGGCGGTTCGCTATGCGGCGAATCAGTCTGGTGGTCTGTTGATCGTGTTTTTTAAGTCTCTAGGACTTCTCTGTGTGTGCGCACCATGAGAGTGGAGAACTAGCCCTAGCACACGGATTTTGTATACTTGTGGGATAGGATAGGTACCTAGGGTGAGAGAGATAGGTGGATTGGCTTAATCGTATTGCTTGGGCCGGTAGAGAAAGAGCTCTGATTTTGAAGGGGAGCAGGTCAAGCCACGCTCCCGCACATATGTGTCGATGGCGGTTAGTGCCAACTGTAGATGTTCTTCGATCTCGGCATCACTGCCATTGTTTTCCCAGACAAAGATGTCGTGGGTGTAGAAACTGAAAAGGATGTCGGGAATTTGAGTTAGCTGTTGGGGTAGTTGAAGGAGTGCTATGTTGAATAGAAGAGGGTAGATGACGGCTTCCTTAGGCGTACCTCGTATTCCCAGCGTGATCCCTGTGAGGCGGTGGTCGCCGAAGGTAAGCGTGGCTGTGCAGTGGCTGAGGAAGTCTCGGATGTAGTTGTACGTCCTGCTGCCCACTCCCAGACTCCCAGGGTTGAAGGTTTTGTAGGATAGCTCAGTGTGACATTCCGTGTGTGCTACGAGGATCCACGTTCGACGGCGCGGCGTAGACGGAGACCCGTGACAGCGGCATCATCAATTACCCAGCCATGCTCTTTGAGTGACGACCAGAAAAACCGGACCCGCCGCCGCCCCGGGGAAACAGGCTTTATCCTCCCCAATTTCCGGTTACATTCCAGGACAAGGGAGCTGTCAGCGGGCCAGAGCGCGCCGTACCACAGCCGACGCTATGCGATACCGCGAAGACGACATTCTTTCCCTCCCCCCCCTTTGTCGTGGGCTATCGCCGGGAAGGCACCCACAGCTTCCCAGAAGGGCCGCGACGGACACCTGTCATGGCGGACAGGCAGTACTCGCCAAGAATGTGGAAAGACAGGCGCTAGTGAATTAGCTCCGAAGAGAGAGCCTGTGTATACTCCCACTTGAGAGAGAGTGGTGGCGTTTTTGTTGTTTATTTAGTTTGTATTGTTAACAGACTCTGGGTTCGAGGCTAAGCCCAACCCAAAGGGGTGGTCCCCATCTCGCATGTTATTTTGGATTGGAGAATTGATGCTTTGGGCGGGCCACTGGAAATGACCGCCCTTAGTCCTTTGTTAATCAAGTGCTTAAAAGCACATGTAAACGGATGCAGTCCAGTCTGAGCTGGGGCTCCATGCTTAGCATGTAATGTGATGCTACTTAGGCACTAACCTGCCCGGTCGATGAGTAAAGTAGTGCAAAGTTTGTTCTTTTGTAAATTCAGTTCTGCTTTTTCCAGTTTAACTTTCTGTATATGTATGTTGTAAAATTATGCTCTGCTGTCATCATCTACAAGCTCGCCTCCTGTTCATCTTCCAAGCCGAACGACACTACAGGAAGGGTTTGTGAACCATCCTCGAAGAAACGGACGACTATTGAAATTCTACTGCATACACGCCGAGGACGACATCGTTCGCCAAGAGAGCCTTCAGTGCCGAAGCCCGACGGCGTACAGCTTCTGCCAGCAACCGCTCGAGCCCAACTCCGGAGCCACTCCATCGCCCCCATGAAGTCGTCGGCACGTAAGCTCGGACGCCCCAGCCTCTGATGTATAACCTTAACCATGTGTAATTATTGAATATACCTGTTTGTTTAAACTGAGCCATACGGTGTCTCTTTGCCTCTCCGTCCCGTGTGGACCTGCGCATTATGGGGGTCATCACACTGGTGTCAGAAGTGGGGTCTCAAAAGCAAATGTCCTCTGAATGCTGTGACATTCATGACTTCAAAATTGTAATCAAAAGGGAATCACGGGACTGATTGTGGGACTTTTACCCCCATTTGAGAGGCTTGAGGCACTGGAGGGCTTGAAAAAAAAATGACTGTATCTGAGGGAGCTCCCACTCCACAGCCGTCGCTCGGAGCAAGCATGCTGGCATTAGGAAGCGTCATTCCGACGTTTACGGGAGATAAGACAGGGGTTCCAATCTGCGATTTCTTTTCCATGCTAGAAGAGATTGGGAAAATGGGGGGATGGTCCGATGCTCAAATGCTGGGAATGGCGAGGTGTAAGATGGCAGGAGCTGCTCATGATTTTGCATGGCGAGACGAAAAAGTAAAATCCACAAAATCATTTGCGGAATTTAAGAAGCTCGCGTTTGAGCATTTTGACACTGAACCACGTCACGTGCGAGTACAGAGGTTCCGTGACGCCGGACAGATGGTAGGGGAGGACGTGCGAACGTTTGCGTCGCGGCTTCAGCGCTTAGCGCGCGATACGTTAAGCAGGGAGGAGGAAGGAGACCAGCTTAAGAAGAAATACTCGGAGGATATACTTAAAGAGGAAATGACCGCTTTGTTCGTGGCTGGTCTGCAAGACCCCGTGCGCCGGTTCGTGCTCTCGCGCAAGCCGAGCAATTTCGACCAAGCCGTGGAGGCCGCATTGGATGAGGAACAAAATGAGGCGTTAACGACAGCCGCAGCTAGAGTACGCGTCATAGAGAGAGCGGTGCTCAACCCTGAGGTTGCTCTCTTGACAGAGCGGTTAGATCGCTTAGAACAGCTGCTATCTCAGCAGGTAGAATGCCAGGTTGAAGCGCGCGCTCAACAGCGCCCATTCGCTGGAAACCGGAGACCGCCACAAAGCTACAGGCGCGGTATGCGAGATTTTGAAGAAATCGTATGCTTCGCTTGCCAGGGTCGCGGACACATCGCCAGGTTCTGCCAAAACGTGCGCCGTGGGGAGCCACAAAGAGAAGCAGGCGAGACACGCCCTAAGCAAGCCTACAGCGGGGCTCCAGATACCGAGTCAAAAAACTAGTTAGTCCTCCCCAGCCTGAGGAGCGTGGGGAGGGAGCAGTAGATGATGAGGTGGTGGTAGTTTGTGTGGCCGACGAGGCATGCCCTGTTGTGCGTTGCAAGTTAAATGGTTGTTGTATGGAATTGTTGATAGATACGGGGTCAAAGGTGACATTGCTTAAGGAGAGCAGTTTTAACACGCTTCGAAGGAAGGGGGACCGCGAGGTGTTGGAAGCGTCTGGTGGTATGGCAAGCAAATTTGTAGGCATAACGGGGGATCCTCTTGGCATAAGTGGACTCTACCGGTTACACTTCTCTCTCGGCGGAATTGCATTGGAGCACCCCTGCTACGTATGCCCGGACACGGTGTCTCTGCCAAACGGAGTGTCAGGTATATTAGGGCAGGATTTTTTGAGAAAAGGGAAGGTAGTAGTCTCATTCTCTGAGGAAGAGGTTAATGCGGGCGGCTCAAAAGTTCCGTTTTTGAACAGGAGAGGGGCTGAGATTCGCATTACCGATATTGACACCCGTCAAACAGTGGGATCATTGGAGAAGGTATATTCGCGGGTTGCCGTCCGGCTGGTCGAGGAGGCGGTCGTCCTTCCTTGGTCGGAGCACATTTTGTACGCGTTTGTGCCTTCAGATGTAGAGAGCGGCGCCGTGGGAGTGCTTGAGCCGGTCGACTCTCTCAGCAATGGCCTGAAGGCAGCCGCGTGCCTCGTGACAGTTAATGACGCCCACAGAGTGCCCCTACGGGTGGTTAACTGTAGCCAGCAGCCACTGAGCCTTCCCAAGAACAAAACATTGGCTTTCTTCACCTCTGCGATAGAGCAACGTGAGCCCACCGATACGGTACTCGCAACTGTAGAGCATGCTAGTCCTTCGGCTGCTCCAAAGGTGTCGTTCGATCTTTCTCACGTAAAATCCAGGGAGAGGGAGGCTCTGGCTGGTTTGCTGAACGACTACTCGGAGGTATTCGCCGCGTCCAACCTGGATTTGGGCTGCTGTGGCGTTATAAAGCACAGGATAGAAACCGGCACTTCATCGCCCGTTTACCAGCGTGCGTACAGGATTCCTTACTCCCAACGTGAGGAGATGGAGCGGCAGGTGCAGGACCTGATTGATCGCGGCATTGTCGAACACTCAAAGTCACCCTGGGGAGCACCAGCACTATTGGTGGAAAAGCCAGATGGCTCGTATCGATTGGTAGTGGACTACCGCAAACTAAATGCCGTAACTCGCATCGATCCATACCCCATCCCCAATATACAGGAGACGCTTTCTCAGCTGGGCTCTGCCAGGTACTTCACGGTAGTGGACATGGCGGCGGGATTCTGGCAGATAGCAATGGATCCGGCAGATGCCGAGAAAACGGCATTCAACACGCCCTCAGGGCACTATGAATGGAAAAGAATGCCGATGGGTCTGGCCAACAGCCCTGCTGTCTGGCAGAGAACCGCTGATGTTATCCTGGCAGGTCTTCTGGGGAGGCTGTGCTTCGTGTATATGGATGACATTATCATATACAGTGGCAGTTTTGATAACCATTTGCGCGATATTGAGCAGGTTTTGGTGCGACTAAGAGCAGCGGGTCTCAAACTGAAGCCCTCTAAGTGCCAATTCCTCAAAAACGAGGTGAAATACCTCGGGCACGTTGTTTCAGCTGACGGCGTGCGACCGGACCCTGAGAAACTAAGGTGTGTCTCGGATTTTCCATCCCCGACTAGCGTCCGCCAGGTCCGGCAGTTTCTCGGCCTGATCGGTTACTACCGAAGGCACATAGAGGAGTTCGCCAAGCTCGCTAAGCCGCTCACCGCCTTAACAGCCAAAAATGTCGCCTTTCGTTGGGACGAAAACGCGGAGAATGCTTTTGGGGCCCTGAAAAGGAAGCTAATGAGTGCACCGCTGTTACGCCACCCGGATTTTAGTTTGCCCTTCGTTATGGCCACAGATGCGTCAAAGTTCGCAGTTGGTGCCGTGCTATCTCAGGTTATCGAGGCAAAGAACATCCCGTTGCTTTTGCTAGCCGACAGTTGAGCCCCACAGAGCAAAAGTACGGAGCTACGGAAAGGGAGTGCCTCGCCGTTGTCTGGGCAGTAAAGCACTTCAGATGCTACCTTTACGGCCGCAAATTCAAGCTAGTCACAGACTGCCATCCTCTGAAATGGGTGATGAGTGTCAGGGACCCTAGCTCGCGACTCGCTAGATGGAATCTACACCTGCAGGAATACTGCTTTGAAGTTGAGCACAAGTCAGGAAAGACACATCTGAATGCTGATGCACTCAGCCGCACAGCTGCCGTGGCAGCTATAGAAGAGTTTGTCCCCGTAGTCGACCCCGCCGAATTACGCACAGAGCAGTGCAAAGATCCTGACCTGAAGCGAATAATCGAAAGCTTAGAGGGCGCACCGTCTCATCCCGAACAGCTAGGTTACTTCATTGACAAAGACGGCACCCTGTGTCGGCGCACGAGGCCAACCAGGAAAGGGAGACCAGAGAAAACCGCTTGGGAGAGAGTCGTCATACCTCGGTCGTGGACAGAAAGGGTTCTTCGCGCGTTTCACGATGCGCCATGCGCCGGTCATTTTGGCGTAGCGAAGACACGCAGGCGTGTGGAGCGTTTGTACTTTTGGAGTGGCATGCGACAGGATGTTAGAGACTACTGTGCGAAGTGTCATTCCTGTCTCGAAAGAAAAACACCCAAGGGACGAAGACCAGCTCCAATTCAGCCGTTCCCTGAGGTTTCGGCTCCCTTCGAGCGGACAGGTATGGACATAATGGGCCCATTGCCCACGACCACTTCCGGAAACAAGTACATTTTAGTATTTGTCGACCACCTTTCAAAATACGCGGAAGCGGTAGCACTCCCAGATCAGAAGGCAGACACGGTTGCAAGAGCATTTGTCGAACAGATCGTGCTCCGACATGGACCCCCGAGGCAACTCTTGACAGATCGGGGAACGAACTTCGTGTCGCAGCTAATGAGGAGAGTTTGCGAGCTGCTTAAGATCGCTAAGAAGCAGACAACACCGTACCATCCGGCTTGCAACGGCGCGGTGGAGCGACTGAACCAAACCGTGGCCGGGTTCCTGTCGCATTTTGTTTCGCGCGACCAGCGGGACTGGGACTTGTGGCTCCCGTATGCAATGTTTGCCTACAATTCCGCAGCACACGAGAGCACGGGCGAATCGCCATTCTTTCTTCTCTACGGCCGAGACCCGGACCAGCCTAGTGAAGTGCCAGAGGGCCCCCGTCGTGTCCCATACGCTTCACTGGACGACTATAAGGTTGAGCTAGAATCGCGCTTGCAAGTGGCGAGGGACATCGCAAAGGAGTCCTTAAAGAAAGCGGCGAAGCGCAGGAAGGAGGTGCACGATCGCAGTGCTAGAGACGCGCCGTTTGATGTGGGGGACAGCGTGTACATTGAAAACTGCCAAAGGCAGATTGGGCTAGCTCGTAAGTTCCAGACGAAGTGGAGAGGACCGTGCGAGGTTGTCGAGAAGCTTTCTCCGGTAAACTTCAGAGTCCGAGACGTGAACCGGCGTTTGATAAGGATACACGCAAATCGCCTCAAGTCGGCACCGGTTCAGTATTCACGAAATGAGGAAAAGGAAAGCGCGGATTTTGATGGGGACAGAAGTGAAGCGGAGCGCGCAGATAGTTCGCAAGAAACGCCCTCTCCTGCATTTGTTCGGCAGGCGCCCGAGGTGACGGCCGGAATGCCACCGGATTTACTTCATGCATTGCTAGAAGAAGAAGCGCGCGAGGTTGCCGCGCAGATAACGCCAGGAGAGGCTCCTGCCACGAGCCCTCGCGAGTCCCAAAGCAGACAAAGGGGCACAGACTTACTTAGTATGACTCATAAAGGCCGATATCCGCTGCGAAATCGGAAAGCTAAGTCGGACTAATGGCGTAAACAGAGCGGAGTTGTGAACTGGTTAGAATTGTGTAATGCCGCAGCTCATAACATTGCTATGTGCTTATGTGTTAAGTTATCGGAGTTGGTAGTTAAACCTTTCTGTCATTAAGTAACACCTGCACAGGAGAGCATGCGGAGCGCATGCAGAACCTGCCCTACTTCCTTTCGTTATCTATATTTTTGTCTGTGCCGTGATCGTGCTAGAAGTGGGAGCTCCTTTGTAACTGTGGTAAATTTATTTCGTCCAGTTTGGACTAGAAAGGAGAGGCTTGGGTGCTGAGTTTCATGTTTATCTGTAAAAGAAGATTAGTGCTGCCCCTGGAGACGCCAGTATTGACAGCGGAAACATATGGTGTTGTGCAGTGGTGTTGAGTGCAGCGAAAAGTGTTTTGTCGGACGCACTGTGCGAGGCGATTCAGAAAGACAAGGGGAGCTGCGTGGACTCAAATGTTCGGAGAACATTCTTCTGGAGGGTCAGCGAGTGTGACATTCCGTGTGTGCTACGAGGATCCACGTTCGACGGCGCGGCGTAGACGGAGACCCGTGACAGCGGCATCATCAATTACCCAGCCATGCTCTTTGAGTGACGACCAGAAAAACCGGACCCGCCGCCGCCCCGGGGAAACAGGCTTTATCCTCCCAATTTCCGGTTACATTCCAGGACAAGGGAGCTGTCAGCGGGCCAGAGCGCGCCGTACCACAGCCGACGCTATGCGATACCGCGAAGACGACATTCTTTCCCTCCCCCCCCTTTGTCGTGGGCTATCGCCGGGAAGGCACCCACAGCTTCCCAGAAGGGCCGCGACGGACACCTGTCATGGCGGACAGGCAGTACTCGCCAAGAATGTGGACAGACAGGCGCTAGTGAATTAGCTCCGAAGAGAGAGCCTGTGTATACTCTCACTTGAGAGAGAGTGGTGGCGTTTTTGTTGTTTATTTAGTTCGTATTGTTAACAGACTCTGGGTTCGAGGCTAAGCCCAACCCAAAGGGGTGGTCCCCATCTCGCATGTTATTTTGGATTGGAGAATTGATGCTTTGGGCGGGCCACTGGAAATGACCGCCCTTAGTCCTTTGTTAATCAAGTGCTTAAAAGCACATGTAAACGGATCCAGTCCAGTCTGAGCTGGGGCTCCATGCTTAGCATGTAATGTGATGCTACTTAGGCACTAACCTGCCCGGTCGATGAGTAAAGTAGTGCAAAGTTTGTTCCTTTGTAAATTCAGTTCTGCTTTTTCCAGTTTAACTTTCTGTATATGTATGTTGTAAAATTATGCTCTGCTGTCATCATCTACAAGCTCGCCTCCTGTTCATCTTCCAAGCCGAACGACACTACAGGAAGGGTTTGTGAACCATCCTCGAAGAAACGGACGACTATTGAAATTCTACTGCATACACGCCGAGGACGACATCGTTCGCCAAGAGAGCCTTCAGTGCCGAAGCCCGACGGCGTGCAGCTTCTGCCAGCAACCGCTCGAGCCCAACTCCGGAGCCACTCCATCGCCCCCATGAAGTCGTCGGCACGTAAGCTCGGACGCCCCAGCCTCTGATGTATAACCTTAACCATGTGTAATTATTGAATATACCTGTTTGTTTAAACTGAGCCATACGGTGTCTCTTTGCCTCTCCGTCCCGTGTGGACCTGCGCATTATAGGGGTCATCACATCAGTGTGCAACGTTATTAAAGGCCTTAGTGAGATCCTTTCCTAGAATAGCTTTGGTGTCGGAGGTTTGTGAGTTGAGAATGTGATGTTTTACCTGTAGGAAGACGTCCTGTGTGGAAACCCAGGACGAAATCCAAACATATTAGCGGCCATGAGATTTTTGCCTTCTAGGTATTGGCAAAGCATGGTCTGGACTACATGCTCCATCAGTTCGCCAACAGAAGATGTGAGGAAGGTGGGTCTGAGGCAAGAGGTGAACAGTGGTTTCCCAGGTTTGGGTATGAAGACGACTTTGGCCTGTTTCCAATGCGGTGCGGTGGGAGGGTGCCCATTTTGCCAGCACTCATTAAAGTGTTTCGGGTGTCTAGGACATATGTGAGACAGCTCCTGCGCCATTGCCTTTCCTCAAAACCAATTTTCATTACACTAGTAGCCCGCTGCGGTGACTCAGTGTTCAGGGCGCTCGGCTGCTGATCCGTGTTATCCTGGTTAGAACACCACCACGGCGGCCGCGTTTCGATGGAGGCGAAACGCAATAATTTCGACCACGTGGGGATTTTTAATGTCAGTGCACGTTAAAGATCCCCAGGTGGTCGAAATTATTCCGGAGCCCTGCACTACGGCACCTATTCCTTTCTTCTTTCACTCCCTCCTTTATTCCTTCTCTTACGGCGCGGTTCAGGAGTCCAACGATATATGAGACAGATACTGCGCCATTTCCTTTCCCCAAAAACCAATTATTATTATTATTAAACGCAAAGGCACCCGTGTGCTGTGCGATGTCAGTGGTGGTGGTGGTAGTGGTTTTATTAAAAGTAATAGTAAAAATGAAGGAAAAGATTTTTGCTAGCCCCGGCATCTGCCATCGATACTGAAGCACCTGAGCTGGGGCAGCGGAAATAAAGGACAGCAGGCAGAATGGAGAAATGAAATGAAAGAGGTGAGGGGACCGGAATAGAGGACAGTGCACGTTAAAGATCCGCAGGTGGTCAAAATTATTCAGCAGCCCTCACTACAGCACCTCTTTATTCCTCTCGTCTTTCAGTCCCTCCTTTATCCCTTACCTTGCGGCGCGGTTCTGGTGTCCACCGAGATGTGAGACAGATGCTCCGCCATTTCCTTTCCCCAAAAACCAACTTATTTGGCTTGCAGAAACGCGCGGGACTAAATGTTGCAGTCGTAGTTCGTCGGCACATCCTTCTCGACAAACCCGATGCCACGAACGCCAGCATAGCTTCCGCGCCGAACGAACGGGCAGCAAGCCGCAAGCTTCGTGGTGAACGCGCTTTGGATGTGCGCTGCGTTGTTCGCCACTCACCGCGTGATTCCTGCTTCCCCGCACGGCCCCACTGCGCCCGAACGAGACGAGCGGGAGAGAGAGAGAGAGAAAACTTTATTGGGAATATATATGGAGGAAGTATGAGAGGGCCCTGAAGGGACCCTCCCTTACAAACACTAGGTGGGCTCCTCGTTACAGGAGCCCATTGGCCTCCAGGGCTGCTCGGGCTCGGACGACTAGGCCCTTTTGGCTCGTTAGGTCGGAGCGGGAGGCGCTGCCGTCGCGCGCTATCTGTTGGAGCAGAGGCGTACATTGCGAGGAGGAGGAGGAGGAGGAGGAGGGGGGAGCGGTTTTAGTGGGCGCCGCCTGGTGGCGCTACGTGCGCGCCAAGCGAAGACGAAAAGCAGCGGAAACGTGCTTTGCTACTCGCTAAACTGCGACTTCTGTAATTTCCATGCTCATAATTACTAATATACACCACAGTACGTGTCTCTAAAGCGCCCTTCAAGACAACACCGCATTCACTAGACGCGCCTCTGTTCATTCCAAAGCATCGAGCTGGCGTGGCGGAGTGGTTAGCGTGCTCGCACTCCGGAGACCCTGGTTCGATTCCCCAACTGCTGCTGCTGCGGACAGGAAGAATGAAAAGGAAAGTGCACTGGGCTGCCCACTAGCTCAAGCCGAGCCACAATTGCTGCCACGTGCAGAAAGTAGGAGAGTTGAAAGAGAGGAGAGCAAAGATTGAAAGAAAAGACGCGTGCTATAATGCCTCAGGCCAATCCCGGACGCAGTGCAATACCGGGCCAACCTGAGGCGGAGGTGAAGCAAGCTGCAAGCACTCCGCCACATATCCAAGAATAAGTTTATTATCCTGGGTACAAATGGGACCTGTAGCAGATATTAAATCGGGCAGGTAGGTCCCCCAATATTTTCTACTAAGTTTTATTTATTAATGTTTCTGGGATTTTTCGCTCACAGCCAACGCCGCCGACGCCGACGACACCGGCTTTTCTGCGACACGGGGCCCTTAACGCTTTCGCGCTAAAGCCAATTCAATTTCCAACTGCTACAACTTAAACACTGCATTGAAATTAGTTTTTGGGGAAAGAAAACGGAGCAGTATCTTTCTGTCTCCACGGTGTAAGAATTGTGCTGTCTCGCCCTTAAGTGCTGCGTGCATGGACGGTGGCACTGCAACGGACTATGTTCTACTGTGACTGAATATGTGCATTGATGGTGACTTCTGGAGTGGACCTTGTTCTGCTGTGAGCGAATATGTGGATAGATGGTGACTGCGGGAGTGGAATATATGTTCTATTGTAAGTGACTATGCGCATAGCGGGTCAGATCCGACAGGTCTTAGGTTGTTATTAACATATAAGTGACGCTATGGTGGAGCAATTGCCGGCAGACTTAAGAAAGTCTGTCTGTCTGTTGTTGCCAGGAAGAAAGAAAAGGAAAGTGCACAGGCTTGCTCACTGGCTCAAGCCGAGCCACAATCGCTACCACGTGCAGATAGTAGGAGAGTTGAAAGATGGGATAGAAAGACAGGATAATACAGACGCGCTAAAGACAAGGCCGATCCCGGAGGTAGTGCAATACCGGGCCAACCGGTGGCGAGAGTGAAGCATCCTTCAAACTCTCCGCCACATTTCCAAAAATAAGTCCATTGGACCCGTAACAGATACTCTACGGGGTCCGGACATTCGCTCTCTCTTAAGAAACGCTAATCCCACCTGTAGCATACAACTCAACTCGCATTTAAGCGGACCCCTGAATCGCGTGGTAAGGGGAGGGATAAAGGAGGGAGTGAGAGAAGAAAGGAAGAAAAATGAGCCGTAGTGGAAGGCTCCGGAATAATTTCGACCGCTTGAAGACCTTTAACGTGCTCTGACATCGCACAGCACACCGGCGACTTAGCGCTTCACCTCCATGAAAACGCGGCCACCGCGGTCGGGTTGGAACCCGGGAACTCCAGAGCAGTAGCCGAGCGCCCTAACCACTGAGCCCCCGTGGTAGGTTGAAACACTGCGTTGACAACTCTTTTTGAGCTAGTTGGTGCATACTTGAATTTGTGGAACACTGCGGCGGTTCTAAGAATTGATAAAGATATAAATAGCAACCTGCTCGCCCCCGCCTTCATTTTTCGCTGTTAACAAGTGAATTGCAGTGTATGTGACACAACAAGAACATTTATGCCTAGCAAACAAACCAAAGCGGTGTGCACTGCAGGAAATAACGGGACGGACTCTCTTTAAACATTGCACTTCACTTCGTCAGCAGGAGCTACGGTATGTCAGCACACCGACTCAAGATGTTATAACGTTTGTCTTGCTGTTGTAAGGACTGTAAACCCGCAGAAAATCGTGGCTCCCATTGAGCTCTAGTTCCACGAAGGCGCTTTTATTTCTTCTTGCACAGTATTGTTTTATGTCAAAACCCTGCTTTGACCGGACTCTGAGCATCGCGATCAAATAATACATCCATTCGAGCGAGGAGTTCAGTTATTCATTGGGCGCTGACGTCTTTCTAGCGGTGGCATATGGTTCCCAAAACATCGAAACTCAGAAGGGGGCGCAATTGCGTAACAACTCTGAGGAGACTCTCCTTTGCTGCCAGCGGCATCGTGCATTTCCTAACGCGAACGCACACGGAATTGCTTTCTCAAGCCCCGTCATATTACATGTGCTGCCGAGTGTCGTCACATGACCTCCGAAGAGAACGTGGAGCAGTTATAAGCATCGCTCGCTTGGCTAAAACTCGCACGTGTCGCAACCGCACCTTTTGTGGCCCCCCGATGCCTCAAAGGGGAGATGGGGCTGGCTGTAAAATACCGAGAGAGACGGGCACTGAATAACACGCTTCAACTGTGACGCTTGCAAGAGCACAACACGGGACCGGGATGTGCTGAATGATTTGCCACGGCTGGCCGAACAGGCTGCTATTCAAAAGATCAGCGGGAGTGGCGTCGGCTCAAAGCAGGAGACGATCGGTCGACGCAACGGCTGTTTCGCGGCTGGAACTTCAATTAGGTGGCGACATCCGACCCGGGTTCTTTGTACGTTCGCCGTTAAGAATTTCTGGAGGCAGGCCACAGCGAAGCGTACAGCGTCGGTACTTAACGTTCAATCAAAGGAGACTGATTGGTCTCGTATAAATTAGCGAAATGTCGGCAGAAGCGCGGGTTGATATTATAGCGCAACCAAGGCAGCAATAGGGGCTTGTTGGTTGTACATTTTTGACGGAATTAACGCGCTACTCTAGCAACTAGACAAGACCAAACGGGGTACGCAGGACCAGCGCGTTTTTCCTCGTTCAATTCCTAGTGCAGCGCCTTTATTCTATCAAAAAAATAAATATTAAACTGATTGCGAACTCGGCGCGGAAGTGATGGATACGTGAGGACTACTCTGGAGGCCGAGTGTGAGCTAACTGCTATGTGTCGCTCTAGGTTGCGCTGCGCATTGGGTGGCAGTTTGGTAAACACTTATACAGGGAAGCTTACGGGTTTAGCGCATTAATCAACTAATGCTATTAGAGTTTTAGTTTAACCATTTAGCCCTGCATTTGGCCGTGGAATCTGTATCGTCAGCCTTTAGAGAAAGCCTAGACGGCCTTATGCGAATCAGCGAAATCTGATCTGGACTCTCGTCGCCTCCCGTCGCCTTTGATTTCTCTCTCTCTCGCACCTCCCTCTCCTTCCTTTCCCCTATAACGCGGAGATGGCATTCCTCTCTCTCAGCTTCGCCAGCTTCGTGAAGTGAATTACAAAAATAGATTACTTAAGTTAAATTAATTCAGGAAGTAATGGAAGTCTTACTGCTGCCGCTGTAACTTCAACAGTCGAATGCAAGGACATACGACTCAACCACAGATATAACAGCTGTCGATGTAAAAGAAGCTTGCCGTTTGTTTCAGCCCGCGATGCAAGGCCGGTGTAGCGCAACAAGCTATATATAGAATGATCCTCAAAACGTTTTCACCTCTTGTCTTTCGCCGACAGCAAAAGCCCAATTTAATTCAAGGGAACCATCTGCATAAGAATATACAGAGAGAGTGGCATAAGAGAACGGGCAATCAAAGGATGGAAATAAGGATACATCGCTCTGTCTAATAGTGTGCTGTGGAGGCGGTTTTATGCGGGATGGCCAGAGAGATGTTGCCTGAGCCAATTTTCGCTACCGCTTCGGCTGCTGTTACCATCAGTAGCGAAGAGTTTTTTTAGACAGCCTCTATTAAGGAAGTACTTTACCGGAATCCATCAATAAGTGAAAGTCAGTGCGCCAACCGGAGTTGCGAAAGAGCGCCCTAAGAATTCCGAAATTACCGGCAGATTCCCAGAAAAACGTACCGCTTCGCGAACGCTCTCCACTATTGACAGGAGCTGCTTCCTCCCGACCGTTCCCGTTGCTTTAGTTGATTTCCCAACGGCCCGGCTGCATAATCAATTTTTTTTAGCGTTTCGTTCTAAGGAAACAAGCATCGACAGAAAAAAATTATTACGTTTTTTTTTTCACACACTGGCACACCGAAGACAACTGGTGCTGATACGCACATGCCGGCGAATGTTTTTAATGATTGAGAGTAATCTCGCCGGCATGTCAGCCAAAGAATGCCCCCAGAGGGCAGTAGTGCTTTGCCTAGATCTATGCCTCCGCGGTGTTTTCCCGTCTCCTGAGGTCGCATCATACCACAGCTGGCCCATTCCCGAATACGCGCACCGCGGAACATGCATCGCCGGGGCCAAGCGAACGTTTCCCGTCGCGTTATCCGCAGACGCGCGCTTATATATGTGCCTCATCTCTCTCCGAGCGCGCTCGTTTTTTCCATAACGTCCGTGCCGTAGCGAGCCATCGTGTACAGTGCTCTCCCAGTGAAACGCAAAGCGAGTCAAGCGAGAGGCAGAGAGGGGAGGGGGGGGGGGGGGCGACGCCATTTCAGGGACACGTTTGTGCTTTTCGCTGCATATCTGGCGAAGAAACATGTTAGACCGTGAATTATGGCGCTCGTCTTTTCGTTGCCTTCCCGACTTCCAAAGCTTTTCGGCGTTCGCATTACGGCAATAGCTATATCTCGTGGCCATGCCCTACTTTCCCTCACGCGTTTCCATCATGGCATAAACTTGCCCCTTCCACGGTCGGCCGGAGATTGTTAAATTTTCTTTTCGATTCGTTTTGCATCCCTTATTTCACTAACGCATTTGTTGAAGAAAAAAAAAAGGGAAAGATAGGAGCGGCGGCCACTTACGCATGCCGGCGCCCATTTCGTAAACATTAAAAGTAAAAATTTCACAAAACATTTGAAATGAGCGGATAGGGGGGGGGGGGGGGGGGGCGTGCAGGCTAATGATGCAAAGTGCTTTATTTTCGTTTTTTATATGGATTCTTTGGAACCATCAGGTGTGTTCACGAGCTTCAGAGATTTCAAAAACTCTCCGAGGACGAATAAGGTTGTTACTGTTGCAATTTCCTGCGCGTTGTGGCGTACTTATAACAGACTTCTCGGCGTCTTTCATTTCTCTTGCTATCTTCGAGCCATCAAGCTACTGACGACCTGTGTTTATGGTCTACCCCTGCGTCGCCTTTTCACACTCGTATCTGAGTTCGGCTTTACTTATTTTGCTTCAGTACGCGCACCATACTTGCAACCACTATTATTTTAGTTCGGCTTTTAAACACAGTATACACACTCTCTCTGCAGCAATGTAAACTGCGAGCATTGCAAACAGCCCTTCCATCCGTGCGACCATTCAGAGCTTCTGAGAATGTACGCCGCAACTAGAATCTTTGCTGTCTGGAGGGGCGCAGCTGTTCTAAATTTAGCTCACTGCTGATCGGGACACCTCTTGCGTTATCTTGAAAAATGATGCAGACTGCATTAGCAGAAAGGCTCTGCTCGTTTAAGCGGTAATGTTTAACGTTTAACGCTAGCTAAGAGGACCCAACATTCAGAAACTCGGGAGAAGTACTAAAGGCCACGTTTGCCAATCCTTTACGCGGAGATGGGCTGCAGTAATGAAGTTTGAGCAGCGTAAAACAAAATAAAACGGCGGAGGAGTCAGGAGGAGCTCAATATATCGGCGTTGCTCAACGTCTCATCTATCGTGCTGGTCGTCTCAGAGGCATGAAGATGAATTAACCAGAAGTGAGTAACGCTCGCCCTGAATTGGGTTTGGGCCAAGCTCCATCTATGCTCATTAATTCGCAGCAAGAAAAAAGAGCTACAGAGTTTAAAAGCACCTTTAAACGTCTTAAAATTTAAAGTTGGAGTTTGAAAGTTTTCTATGAGTAGTTGTTACTACTTCAAAATTCAATCCACTATGATCATTAGCAGCTGGGGAGGTCCCTAAACAGGCATACAGAGCTAATTCGCTTCAAATATTATTCGCTATTTTTTCTCGATTTCTGATTCTAAAGACTGACTAGATGCACAGTGACAGTTGTCAGTTTCTTGAGTATGTATCGTACGGCTGCATCGCTAACGGTTGGAGTCAATTTTTTTTTAGTTTTAGCTATTTCTTGAAATAACTGGAGAAGGTGACACACTAAATCAGTGTTCGGCCGCTGCTCCGTCGTGTCTTCGTCGACGGGCAGGATGGAGCCACTGCGGTTCTAGGAAACTGCAGCAGTGCGAATTCTCGCATAAAAGCTGTATATTGTCACTCACTACCCTTTAAATATAGCTATACGCTTTCCCTAAAGGCAGCCCCGGAGGAATCGAAAAAAAAGAACAAAAATGGCGGCTTCTTTGACTGGTACGCTTTCATTTATCACTCGCAGAATGTGTTACGCGATGCTACTGAAATGAGATTAGCCAACTTGACATGTATAATCGATGAACCGGAGGACCGAAAATAGCCTTGGCTTGGCCTTGAAACGTGTCTGAGCGCAAATTGCGACACTGTATATAAATCCCGTGAATAACTATAACCCTGTGGTCTAAGCAGTCACTTAAGCATTTTTTAAATAGATTACTGGCGGTTTTTCGGGAACCAGAGTCGTGCTTTTAAATAAGGTATTACGCCTCGCGAGTGCCCTTCAACCAACTGGGTGCTTTCGGCCCAAGCAGAAGTTCTTGATATTTCTTTTAGTTTTTTAATTTAGTGAACTTACATTTGATTTCTAGCACGTTAGGTAAAACATCCGCGTTCAGCGCCGTAGACGGGGAGGTATACCTCATATATGTAATTGCGCAATCACTGAACAAAGCCCGTCAAATGTAGCTCGTCCATTGTATGAGCGCCACTTTGATTTATTCGTGGTCACTACGTGCTCCCTTATAGTTGCCACGGCCTGCACAGACTGACACGTCCGCAGTCGTTCTCGCTTTGCTCCAACTGATACAATATCCCTGGACTTTTGGGTTTCCCGAGGTTAGTTCAGCATATACGTAATTGGAAACAGAACTGTTTCAGGTGTGCCATGGGACACCGCACTGGAAGTGTTCCTTTTTATGTACCTCTGTCATTTGAAAACCTAATTTAGAAAAAAAGCTAAGATAACTTTTCAGGAGACTTAAAACAGCTTTCTAGGATTTAACCTCCTGAGTACAGTTGAAGGAAATGGCTCACTGCAAACATCTCTCCATTGGATCGGGCACGACAAGCTTTCTTTTGTACTTGTTCCAGCCGCGAAAACGCATGAACGCATGAATTGCTAATCCGTGCTGCTTTGGTAGAATTCAGGGCGTCGTATGTGACGTCACAAAAGTGACCCACAATGCGCTTTGATTCGATCGGCAACTTCAGATGACCCCAGCAATGAGCGACTTCGTCTTAGAATGCTTTGGCGCCTTGAAATATATTAACACTTAAGAACAAAAATGCTCGAAGCCAGGAGGAGCTTCATTTAGACTGGTCGAAAAGTAATTTCTTACTAGGAATTAACGTGTGTCAGCCAGTCTGGTTTGTTTATCGAAAACTAGTATATCCGACCTCTAGAGACATCACTGATCATCATGAATTTAATTATAGGGTTCATTTTCAGTTTCTGCCTCTCGGATACTCCTACCTTTTCTGTAAGTGCGTGTGTCACAAATATTTCAAGCCGGAACAAGCACTTGCAAAGAGGGTAGTTCAACTACTCACTGCATTTCCATTTTTTTTTGCTTTTGTCCGGGATCTAATCTATTTTGTAAATCTGCGCATCTGATATTTCTGGAAGATGGTCTGTTGGTTTAGAGTTAATTAACCAGCGAAATAATTAATCAGAGGATGCTGCATTCCTGAAATGTGCTCTTACCGAAGTGGACAAAAAGTGGAGCAAGTATACGATTATTTATATATCGGGTCAAACATACGAGAATCGGCAACATGCGCACTGCATTACAATAAATCATGACAAGCAGGATGCAACCAAAAACAAATCCATAGAAAATGTGCATTTTCAGTGGACATGCGCAGTGCGATACATAATTAATTAGTCGCTTCAAAAAGACACCTCCCGTCAATAAACCCTCTCTCTCTCTCTTGGAAAGAAACCACGAAGGTATACAATGAGGTTAACACGTTAGTCAAAAAGCACTTGAACAGTTGCTTGAAGCATCAGTGCAATTTTTATTTGCTATTTTGTTTTTCAAATATGATTATACGCTTTTCAGGAAGAGGTCAACTGAGATGCCGTCCAAGAATTCGCTAGGCTAACTGGTCCACACTTCTATGGCAAAAGGAAGAAATGAGAATTTGTATGCGTCGCGGCAGGCTTGACTCAGCCTTATGCACTTTTTATGATTTAAATGTCTTGAACAATGAAACTGGTCTTAGTACACTCATTTTTATGAATTCTTGTTGCACCGTTATAAAGCATAAAAAAGAAATTTCATGCATTTGACGCGTCGCCGACTAGCAAGTGAAAAAAATGCACCCTTGAGCACGCAAAGAAGTTTGACTGTCATGGCGTGAGTTAATTGAAAAAGTGACACAAAGTGCCTGATTTTGAATATTTTCGCACTCTTTTTTTTGCTCAGGCATATTTGTTGTGGATTCGAAACGATGTTGCCCTATAAAACGATGGGTCTAATGATAGTGTTATAGTCTGTTAGCTTTACGTCAGGAAGACCTGCTCACAGTTTTCCACGAGAAATACTAGTTGTTTGAACGCTTTTGCATACGTGTTAGTATAAATATAAATGTGCCAGCTTAGTTTACTGGAACATGTGACTCCTAAATTTTTGAGCATATAAACTTTCGTTATTTTAGAGTTTGAGAAATTCTTTGAAAAATTAAGAGGCACTTTTTAACGAGTGTAACTGTTGCTGACAATTTCTATCTTTCAAGATTTGCATCATAAGACAATGTTATTTAGAGAATCGTTTAGTTTTTGTTATTCGTCACGTATACGTGGTGTCGCGTACAGCACGCTGTCTTCTGTGAAGAGCCTTACTGATACTCCTTCTTCATCGCACGTATAAAGTAATTGACGTTTATAGGAAAAAGGCAATCGGACCGAAATCCCTGTGGCACCCTGGAGAATACTGTTATTTGTCCTTATTTCACACCGTTTATTTCCACGTATTGAGTACGATTTGTGAGACTAAAAGGCCACTCATTCAACTATTTTAGAGTTATTGCCAATGTTACAGCGTTTGTCGATGAATTCTGAATGAATGTCCCGCTCAAATAAAATCAATAAGTTTGGCGTCTCCTTGCAGACGGGAATAGACCACTAGCGCAAAAACATTTGTTTTCAGTAGCTAGGTGATTGTTGACATTCATTTTCTGAAGCTATGTTGTCTGCTGTAGAGGAAGGTTTTTTTTTTCAGGTACGATGTGATTGATTAGTTGATGACATGCTCCATTAGCTTGAAGCAGCAGCTAGTTAGTGAAATGGGCTTATACATGTCTTCAGACAGTCTGCTGGCGCCTTTGTGAACCAGAACCACTTATGCATATAGCCAGACGGAAGGGAAGACCCTTGTTTCAAGAAAAAGTGAAAACTATGTGCAAAATCGGGCCATTTCTGTGCATATCGCCTAAGAAATATATTTTATACGTTGTCCAGGGACTTTTTGACATCTATTTGAAAAAGCAAGGCAATAATGCCAGGCTCTGTAATCATAATATCCGGAATCAGGGACCCTGGCTAACTTGATGCAGAGTTCAGCTTCTCTGGTAAAGACAGACTGGAAATATTGATTGAAAGAATTTTCCTTAATGTGGGCGTCTGTAACAACCGTACCTCCTATTTCTATCTGTGATACAGGGGTCCAGAGTTTCATAAATATTGTTTCCTGGGCGGTGTCTACACAAGAACGGTGTAGCGCTGAGAAGTACACTACGACCTGAGGAAGGAAGGAATGAAGGAAGGAATGAAGGAAGGAAGGAATGGAGAAAGGAAGGAATGAAGGAAGGAAGGAAGGAAGGAAGGAAGGAAGGAAGGAAGGAAGGAAGGAAGGAAGGAAGGAAGGAAGGAAGGAAAGAAGGAAGGAAGGAAGGAATGAAGGAAGGAAGGAAGGAGGGAATGAAGGAAGGAAGGAAGGAAGGAAGGAAGGAAGGAAGGAAGGAAGGAAGGAAGGAAGGAAGGAAGGAAGGAAGGAAGGAAGGAAGGAAGGAAGGAAGGAAGGAAGGCCTCAGGCGACCTGAGGCTTTGAGAGCGGTCACATACACGGACCCTCAGCGTTGTCGTCTTCAAGAGCACCGATAGTCACTTCGTTGTAGGCTGGTAACACTACCCACGCGGAGAAGTCACCCCCCCCCCCCCACGGTGAGGGAGAGGCGGGCGAGGTGAAGGGGGAATGGTATGGCTTAAGCGGACAACGTGCCCTATGTCAGAAGAAGGTGTAGCGGATGAGGTCTTGGGATGGAGCGGTGCAATCCCGCAGGTCACGTCGTTCACTTGTCGTAAAACACGGTGAGGGCCCGTGTAACGAGTCAGAAGTTTTTCGCACTAACCCACACGACGGTACGGGAGCCAGAGGAGGACGAGGGAACCGGTAGGACAGTGTACATCACGGTAGATGCTGTCATAGCGGGGAATTTGAGAGGTTTTGGAGGCAAACAGTCTGTGATGAACAACCTTGTAGGAGGCGTCGTACCGGGTGACTACATCACGACTATAAGTAGTGAAGGAGTCAGCGGCGGACAGTAAGGTATCGAAAGGCAGTAATGGGTCTCGTCCAAAAAGAAGATAGAAGAGTGAGTACCCAGCGGTGTCATGGCGAGAAGAGTTATAGGCGAAAGAAGACACAAATGGGTGGCCAACATCCCAGTCACGGTGATCGTCCGAACAGTACATTGAGAGCATATCATTGAAAGTGCGGTTTAGACGTTCCGTAAGGCCGTTCATCTGAGGGTGATACGCCGTGGTGAATTGGTGCCGAATGGAGCATGAACAAAGAATTCCGTCAACCACTCGGGAGAGGAAGCAACGGCCGCAGTCGGTGACCAGTTGCCGGAAGACGCCGTGGTGAAGTAGGACGTCGTGCAGAATGGTCTCAGCCAGGTCACTAGCGCAGCTGGTCGCGAAAGCGCGTGTGATCGCGTACCGCGTCGTATAATCGCTGGCGACGGCGACCCATTTGTTCCTCGAGGTGAATTCCGGAAAGGACCCAAGCATGTCAAGGCCAACTCGAGAAAAGAGCTCTACCCGAAAGGCAATCGGCTCCAAGTGGCCAGGAGGTAGAACCGAGGGCTATCCCAAACAGGGCTGCCCTCTCGGTACCCCACTTAAGCCGTGGCGGGCTGGAAAACAGGGGCGCCAACATGCTGCCCACATCGGTCCTTGTATGGTACTTGAGGGCAGAGGAAACATCAATCTGGGATCTCTGCTGAAAAACCTCTGCTAGCCCAAATGTGGCTGCCCACACGAAACCGCTGTAGGTCCCACATAGGCATTGATGGGGATAAAAAAAGGACGCGCCCACATGCTCCCCACATTGGTCCCTGGTGGGGTACCTGAGGGCAGGTTGAACATACATAAGCGGGAATAACCTCGTTAAGCCTAACTGCGGCCGCACACACAAAACCACTTGGATCTCACATCAGCAGTGCTGGGGCTCGAAAGTGGGCGTGCCCACAAGCTGCTCACATCGGTCCCTCGTCACGGTCTTTTGGGGAGATTTAAAACAAATGCGGGCGCTATGGGAGAAAAAAACGCGGCAAGCCCAAACGGGGCAGCCGATTTATTGCCACAGGCGGCCCTACATCGGCTACAGTGGGCCTTAACCCACAGGTGTGGCTCCATCGTGTTATGCATGCATTTATTTTAGTTCACAAATTTGTATTATGCGCACTCTTATCTTACACTTATAGATAATTTGTAACATAATTCTCAGAATGTTTACTCGGTCATTTCAAATTGTATGCTTTCGGCCCTCACACTCAAATCAATTGTGCAAAATAATTAGTCCAAGCACAACAATGACTGTGCCGACTTACCAGGATGCACTGAACTGCCCGAGATTCTCCAAAAGTGAATATAGTTGAAAACAAAAATATGCGCTGTACGCGCAACGCCTAAAAATAATGTGCGCTGCCTGCATATATTGCAACACGGGCTCACTGCGGGCAGCCTACATAGTCCATTTTCCGTTTGAGGTGGATCTTCCCTTAAAGAATCTA
>JARKHS020012733.1:25000-49893 GCA_030143305.2 Amblyomma americanum | reverse complement strand
AGCGATCACCTTATTAAGGAGCTTGTCGGCAACGGACCGTAAGCTGATCGGTCAGTAATTTTTCAAGTCCTTGTCGTCCCCTTTCTTATGAATTAAGGTGACGTTAGCGTTATCCCAAGATTCTGGTACGTTCGAGGTTATAATGCAATGCGTATACAAATTGGGTAGTTTTTTGCACAATCGGCAATATACAACAGCACAAAGAAAGCATATCCTCAATGGTCCGAACACTACTGTAACAGGCAGCATAGCCAGGGCGCTTATGCATACAAATTAGAAAATAATATTAATGTGTGAATTCTACATCATGCCACAAACGACGATGCACTACTGACGATAATCAGACGGAAGCAGTAGCAAGAGGTATAGGTCTAAACTGAGCAAATGCGAGTTTGACAAGTAACCCGAAATCGAAGAGATGACCCTTGAGCTCACGCGGAAAAGCACAAACTCTACTCATTGCATCCATTCTATAGATTTGGATGTAGACTCGTTGTAGAAGCGGGTAAACCAGGAGGCTTAGTTCGCTGGTAATACCCAATGAAGCTACAATGTACTAGAAACTACAGGTGTAGCAGGCGGCTCACGAGACAGTGTTTACGGTATGTAGGTCTTTCGTTTGAGAGACTGACTGACTGACTGACTGACTGACTGACTGACTGACTGACTGACTGACTGACTGACTGACTGACTGACTGACTGACTGACTGACTGACTGACTGACTGACTGACTGACTGACTGACTGACTGACTGACTGACTGACTGACTGACTGACTGACTGACTGACTGACTGACTGACTGACTGACTGATGTTGCTGAAAGGAAGTAAGAAAAGGAAAGAGCACGGGCCTGCCTACTGGCTCAATCCGAGCCACGCTCGCTGCCGCATGCTGAAAGTAGGAGACTTAAAGGATAGGAGGGAAGTATAGACAGAAAAGGCGCCACGCGCTAATAGGCCCATAGGCCCCGGGCCGATCCCGGAGGCAGTGCAATACCGGGCCGACCCGTGCCAGAGGGCGTCGAGCACTCCGCCATATTCCAAAAATATGTTTAATATCTTGGGTCCAAGGTCCAGCAGCAGGTCTCGCTTGGGAGACTATCTGCTTATGAAATATGTTGTGCAGTACAGACACTGCTTTCTACAAGTTTTCATAGCTCAACACTACCTCTTTTACTTCACCGAAACGATGCACATTTTTGTACAAATTGTTCTTTCTTTTAGATCGGGTATGCGCAGGTCAAATTGTTGGATCGGTGGCCGGTACTCGTGCTATACGGTGCGCTATCCTTGGCTTCCTAGCGGTATATTCCAAATAAAAATATCCAGGCTCTCCAAAGTGTTGGAAAGCAAGGCCAGTCGATATATCATGGCCTTCCAAACCAGCTCACATAATCTAACTTGATGGCCTTGCGGTCGACGATCAAAAAAGTTAGGCCTATTTGAGTCGTTTGCGTTTCTAACTCTTATTTTCTTGGATGAGTACTGACTTCCTTGCAGGCGTAATTACCTTTAAATATTCTAAGCTTAAATAACAAATATTCGCAATGCTTAACGACGCGCACATTCAGTGATAACGTTCGCTCAGATGCCAGCATAATTATTCGAATTCTACCTGCGCTTCACGCCGAAAACAGTTTAGAACAATTTCTAAAATCTTCTTCGGGCTAAACCGTTTCATTCATTGCCGAAAACACAGCTTTTAAAGTAAAAAAATGGAGAGTAATTTTCCTTTGTGTTTTTTCTAGAATATAACAGTTCACTACATGAAAAAAGGTTGCAATGATAACGACAACCGCACGATGCTCGTTTTATTGCACGGATTTTTGGATTTCTGGTTCATCTGGAACCGGCAAATAGCTGCCCTTGGGGAAGAATTCTGGTAAGAAACCGCGCTGATATATTTGCGCATTTACAAAAAATGATCACAAGTCATACTCTCAAACTATTTTTTTAGTTTGATCAAAACTTCTTGCATTAAGAAATAATGGTCGTCAGAACAAGCCCTAAACCTTAGAGTTAACTTTAAGTTCCAGACTGCGGGAAATTATTTGCTTTATGTTAGCACTAAGGATGACTGTTACGTGAACTGAACGGAGTAGGTTTTCCAGGAATGTTTAAAACCACGCATGATGCACGCCACCGTTTGCGGATACAGTGAGCAATACCTGGCGGCATTTACTTCTTTTCGACTTGTTTCCGATATACTTCACAGCCTGTAAGACACAGCATTTTTTATTCTACGCTGAAACTACTGACCAAGCGACATCTAAAAGCTCTGTATGATTATATCCAGAGTTGAGACCTGTCTTCAGAGGTGGATAGCTTACGGAGCTTTGCCATGTAAGAAGTAACCGTCTGCATAGCTGCGACTGTACGACGGAACGACAGGGACAAACCATTTAACTTAACAGAGCTAGTACAGGCAACCCTTACAAAATAGGTGTACCTCACGATTAGACGCTTTCACGTGACTGGGTAGCATCCAGTTACATATCAGTCACAGCCAGTTTAAGGATGCCACGTGACGCTTGACAGATTGATTCTGGAAAAGGTTGCAGAAAAGTTGTTCAAATTCTACTTATTGTTGAAGTTATTTAATTCCTTAGGAAACATTACTCCTGCAGTGCTGCTTCTCAACATTCTTCTCGTAAACACTAACTCAACTAGGTCCCTCTATTCGCAATTTCTTATTACCACTAACACGAACTAATTAAGGCAAATTCACTGCCTTTTTCACATTCTTATCTATATGAAAACATTCCGACATACAATAAACAATCATCACCATTTTGCACTTCCTGAAAAGAACTAAGTAATTTTTTGGCTGAATAATAATACTTTTTTATCTCCTTTTAGCTATTTGATACTGCTTGTATATATAAGTTTCTTTATGAGTTCATTGACAAGAGTTGCCCATTCAGCTTTATTCTCTGGGACCTCCTTCTGTATTAAGCATTTCGGTTTTACAAACCAACTCTTGAATAAAAACATGATTCTGATTCTCTTTCTGAAAGTGCAGCCATAGTTCCTGCGCGGGGACGTGGAGAGAGTACCTCTGCTTAATAAGCGCATGGTATTATCCGTGACGTGCAATATGATGAACACGTGCATTGACTTTAAATTAATGTCAGCATTTCTTATAGTTTTCTTCACATTCAGTGGATGCGCTAAAAAAGGTTTTCTTGACGCATACCACTACCAAACGAACCTAGTCTCGTTTACTTATTTGCTGAAATAGCGGCGCAAATGTTTTTCAACCAATCTGCGGCGACGAATGGGCGCCCGAACCCAGACTCGGTCCCCTGGCTTGTATTCCGCGTTTCTTATTTGTAGGTTGTAGCGTCGGCGTCGGTCCGCTGCTGGTCTTCGATCCGTAATCGGGCAAGTATTCGGGCTTCTTCTGCGCGTTGAAGGTAGGCGGCGACGTCTACGTTATCTTCGTCGGTAACAGTTGGGCAGGATGGCGTCTAGCATGGTCGCGGCCTCCCTGCCATGGACGAGCCTAAAAGGCGTCATCTTGGTGGTATCCTGCACTGCGGTGTTGTAGGCGAAGACGACGTAAGACAGGATGACGTCCCAGGTCTTGTGTTAGGCATCGACACACAAGGCGAGCATATCAACGTTGGTTTTATTCAGGAGCTCGGTCAGTCCGTTGGTCTGCGGATGGTATGCAGCTTTCCTGCGGTGGCTGGTTTAGCTGTAAAGCAGAAGGCTTGCGTCAGTTCACCGTGGGTGCTGTTCCTCTGTCCGTGATGAGCGGGAGGAGAGTGGGGGGGGGGGCGAAATCCGACTGTGCGGCCTGCTCGTGGCACCCCCCGCCACCGGATACGGGCTGGTGCAGTTTCGGCTACTAGGCTTTGTTCCGGTGCAATGCCAACGGTGGGGATGGGTTGGCCGGGGCCCATCCTCTGGTAATTCAAAACCCCATGGGAGTAGCAGCGACTGCCACGCAGCTGTGAGGGCTAGTTGCGCCCGCGAGGTCCGTTGCCTGAGCGGAGGCAGGCCTGGTTATATCATCAGGCTGGACCCCCAGAATCCGGCAGGGAAGGCATGTCACAAGATCATTAGGTTTTCAAATAGATGCAACTCGCCCCCGCACGCGGGAGCGTGCGCGTCTGGCGACCGACGCACCGGTTTCTGGTTACGGAGAAGCCAGGTCCGCGCGGGGGTTTACAGCCGACAGGCTCCTGGGAATCGATGTCCTCGGGAAGGTAGCCTTACGGCTGACCGCGGGGCCATGGGGGTCACTGCGGGACGCCGAGGTAGGGGTGCGTAGCACGACCAGTGCGAAAATCGTCCATGTTGTGGAGTACCGGCTGAGTAGGCCCGGGTTATCTCACCCTAAACCACGTTCTTGGTTTGTGGCCTGGTCAGCCCAGCCTTGAACACTTCTTCCTCAGTAGGTATGGAGCAAGCTAGGGGAGAAAGTAAGTGCATGGTTGGTTGGTTGGAAGCATAGGTGGGTCCCCCAGAGGCGTTAGGTCATAGTACCGAGGGCCGGAGGGCCGAAAGGCTGACGACATAAGCCTCTACTGGCTGGATCACACCACATATACTTCCAGTGTCTGAAAAGCCGCGAAAAGCACTAGACGGCAAGTAGCTGGCAGGTCCGAAACAAACCCTTAAAGTCGTGGAGGGGCCCGAGGTAGCCGACCCCGGGTTAGGTTTTCCTGTATCCGGCGGTCGGTGTCCGTGGCGTTTGTGGGTGGTCGGGCATCCCGTGAACAGGACCGCACCATTGGGCAATCTTGACGCTTTCCCTGTCCTGGCCAGGCAGGCCAGCAATGGAGTCGAGATAAATTAAGGATCAGAGCAAAAATTTGCTGTCCCCATTCCCATCCCAATTCTCATAACCAGTTTATCCAACCCCTTCTGCTACGTCCCAGGGGAGAACGGGGCGTCTCCCCGGGCCCGCTCTCTGGGCTGTGGGTCGCTAAGAAGCTTTTTACCCCCTCCTCATTTTTTTTCCATTTTCCCCACCTACGGGTGGCAAAATTATATCATTGCCTTCGGGCCTTTTCATTTATTTTCAGATTGGATTAAGCCTGTAGTTCGTCAGCGGTTTTTCATTTTTTTAGGTTGCCCCAACCCAACAAATGCCCGTGATGAACACTTCGGTGACGCCGTGTTGCAGAAGAATGCAATTCATAAAAAATTGGGCGACTTCTGCTGCTGTTCCGCACGGTAGGGCTTTTGCCTCAGCATAGCGGGTCAGGTAGTCGGTCGCTATGATGATCCACTAATTTTCAGACGTTGACTTCGGGAAAGCGTAAGCAAAACCATGCCGATCTGCTAGAAGGGCATTGAGTGGTGTTCAGTGGGGTTCAGAAATCCTGCTCGTCGGGTGGGAGGGATCTTTCGTCACTGACAATCTCGGCAGGTTTTCACATATTGTGAGACGTCGCAGACAGTCGAGGCCAATATTACGGAGGGTGCGAGATATCCCGAGATGTCCAGCTGTCAGATCATCGTGTGAAGCCTCTAGAAATTCTTCGCGGAGGGTTGTAGGTACAAGGAGGTAGGCTATTTTTTTCGCTGCGAAGTTCATCACGAGGAAATCGTTCTGTACACAGAAGGAAGACAGTCCTCGCTTGAAAGAGGCGGTGGGGGGGGGGGGGTTGAAGAAACCTTGCCTTCCAAGTACTCGATGAGACGTTTTATATGTCGCGGTCCAAGCGTTGCTGCTATGCGAAAAAGCCTGGATCTGATGGGTCCCTGGAAGGCGTCCTCATCGTCGCCCGGTAGCGGTGCATCTGCAGTGGCTCGTGACAGGAAATCGGCATCAGAGTGCTTGCGTTCGGTCTTTTAAACGGCGGTGACGTCAAACTCCTGAAGGCGCAGACTCCGTCGAACGATGTGGCCGGAGGCGTCCTTCAAACTGGCAAGCCAGCACATCGCGGGGTGGTCGCTGACGACCCTGAACGGTCGTCCGTACAGGCAGGGGAGTAATTTCGACGTAACCCAGATGATGACAAGGCACTCCTTTTCAGTTGTGGAATAGTTAGCCTCGGCGTTTGCAAGGCAACAGCTAGCGAATGCCATCACTTTCTCTAATCCGTCGTTTTTGTGAATGAGGATGGCGCCTAGGCGCACGCTTCTTGCGTCGGCATGAACTTAGTATCGGCGTTTTCATCAAAATGCGCGAGAATCGATTGGCACTGTAAACGACGTCTAAGTTCCTTGAAGTATTCTCCTTGCGGTCTTCCCATTTAAATGACACGTCTACCTTTTTCATTTGGGCCAAAGGCTCGGCGATGCCCGAGAAGCTCTTTACAAATCGTCAGGAATACGTGCATAGTCCCAGGAATCTGCGCGCTGCTTTCTTATCAGCTGCCGTTGGAAACAGTGCGGTAGCACCTGTTTTCTGCGAGTGTTGGCGTATTCCCTCCTTGCTAACGATGGGGCCTAGAAACAGCAGCTCTCTATAGACAAAGCGGCACTTCTCTTCTTTTAAGGTTAGGCCGAAGGACTTGACTGTGTCTAGTACTGTTCAAAGCATTCTTAGATGGGCATCAAAGTTCTAGGCGATGACAACGATGTCATCTAAATATACTAGACAAATTTGCAACTTGAAGTTTGTCAGCGCCTTATTAATTACTCGCTAAAACGTCGCTGGTGCGGAACAGAAACCAAATGGCTTCACTTTGAAATCAAAGAGCCCCTTTGTAGTGATGAATGCGGTCTTCTCGCGATATCTTTCATCAGCTTCAGTTTGCCAATAGCCACTTTTGGAGTCCATAAATGAGAAATTCTTGGCGCTGCAGAGCCAGTCCAGTGTGTCGTCGATGCGGGGAAGGGGGAAGACGTACTTTTTCGTTATATTTTTTTAAGCGGCGGGAATCGACGCAGAATCGATGTACGCTGTCTATCTTCTTCACTAGAACAATCGGTGCAGGCCAGGGACTCTTTGACGGCTGAATGACATCGTCGCGAAGCATTTCTTCTATTTGGTCCCGAATGGTATGTCTTTCTCGAGGCGACACGTGGTAGGGGCTCTGGCGGAGAGGTCGGGCGTGCTGGTCGGTTATAATGCAGTGCTAGAAAATCGGCGTTTGTCGTACCTTCAGCGATGATGAGAAGCACTCGCTGTAGCTTTGAAGCAGATTGCGGATCTGGTCTTGTCTGTTTCGGGGAAGGGCTAGGTTTGTGTCGAAAACGTGCTTGCGATCTGCCTTGGGTGAATCTTCTGGGACTCGATCGGAGAGAGGGAAGGCGTCGCGAACGTCGTATAGTTCGTCGAGGAAAGCAATGGGCGTTCCTATGTTAACATTCGTTGAAGTTCGTCAGCAACACTTCAGCTTATCCATAGCGGAAATGTGCAATGACTCTTGCGACGCCGATTACTCGCTCTAGAAGCAACGCCGTGTTCCCCTCGATGAGAGCTTCCATGTTTTTGGCATCTGTGGCACCTACGGTGATCATGACATTTGATTGGTGTGGGAAGCTCACTCGTTCATCCAGGACACTCAGAGCAACATGCTTCTCCATGGTTGTCACCGAAGGGATGGCTTCGTGCGTCGAAAGCGTTGTGGGCTCGCAACGCAGGTCGATGATTGCCTGATGTTCATTAATGAAACCGATGCCGAGTGTCACGTGGCGGGAACATTGCTTTAGTACTACGAAGGTCGCAGGATAGGTACGTCCCTTGACACGTCACTCGCGCAATGCATCGCCCCGATGGCGTAATGAGGTGGCCTTTGGCGGAGCGAATATGCGCGCCGTTCCTGGCAGTCGTGACTTTCCTCAAATGAGCGACGAATGTTCCATTCATAACGGAGCAATCCGCTCCTGTGTTCACTAGAGCGGCAACTTTCTGGCCGTCGATAGCCACATCTAAGTCGGATGTCCTGGCTCTTGCGTTGCATGTCGTCCTCGGAGTCGGGTCATGGCTTCGTTGCGTATGTGAATCGTGGATGGGGCGTGTCTTCGAAGCTTTTCTCGGTGGCAGCGTCGTTTTGCAGGCGGTTCGCATCGTGGACGAAGTTGTAATCGTGTGCGGCGCCGGTGTAGCGGGTAGAGCGCCTTCATGGGGCGTAGCGGGTGCAGTGTCTTCATACGGCGTGGTCGGTGGAGGATCTTCTTCATTTCTGTGGTGAGCAACCTCACCTCCAAAAGTTGCTTTCTTTAGTTTTCCCTGTGGGGGCTGGGGGACCCAACGCGAAGAACCGCTGCGTAGTTGCGGCCCAGCGACGCTAAACGTGCCGTATGCGGGGATGATGAGCGGGAGAAAGGGCTAGATGACGCAACTCTCGACGCAGACACTCATCGATATTCTGTTGTCTTTGGCTGGGACAGGGTCATGGAGCATCAAATGAGGAGCTGCGCAAGCCCATTATTTTGTAGGGGAAGTACCGAAGAGTGGCCGGGTTCACCGCAATGGAAGCAGGGTGGGCGGCGCTGTCCGGGGTCCTAAACAGGTCGGCCTTTCCTGGGTGAGCTTGCAACTGAGTTGGGCTGGCGGGCGATTGGGATCTTTGAGGCGGTGTATACGGCTCATGGCGCTGAGTGGGAGGACGCCTTCGGCTGCGCACCGCGGCGGCGTAAGTCATAGCCTCGCTTTGTGTGGCCGTCCAAGTCGCGGTACCAAGTGCCTGTCGTGCTTCTTTTGGCATCACATTCATGAGGATCGCTGTTGAGGCTGTAGGGAAGTTGGCGTCTGCCATCGCAGCTCCTCGCGGATGATTTCGCGGATAACTTCACGCAAGTTGTCGCTGGTGGTGGTCATTGCGTACGGGCGAATTGCACAGACATAAGCAGGGCGCTTGTACTGCCGAGCAAGGACGTCGAGGGCCTTCTCGATCATGCAGGCTTCTTGCATGAATTCCGCGACGGTTTTTGGCGGCGGCCGGACGAGGCAGGCACAGAGTTGTTGTTTTATGCCACGCATTAAAAACTTAAAAACTTAACTTTCTTCTACTCGGTCATCTCGGGGTCGCCGCGGCTAGAGGCGCTTCACCTCTTGGAAGTAACCGCGGACGGGCTCGATCGGAAGCTGTATCCTGGACTCGAGGAGTCGTTCGGCTCTTTCTTTCCTCACGACACTTGTGATTACCTTCAAAAGTTCTTTCTTGAGTAGCCCCAATGTCGTTAGGGACGACTCGTGTTTTTCGTACCACGTACGTACTAAGCCCTGCAGCGAGAAAAATACGAGTCCGATTTTCGCCGCATCATTCCAATTGTTGAATGATGCCACACGCTCAAATTAGGCCAACCATTCTTCGGGGCCTTCGCCTAGGGATTCATTGAAAGTTGGCGGCACGCGCGGCTGGTGCAGTACGATCAGGGTCGTCATATTTAACTAGGTTGCGGTGCTCATAGCAGCGTCTTTTCGCTGTCGGGTGCGGTCCAGCAGATTCCCGAACTCAGGCTCCCCTCCCTGGAGACGCCGGCTGGCTCGGTTAACTGCTGGCTCATCCTCCGGTGCGAAGCGCAGAGGGCTGGTGTCGAGACTTGAAGGGGGCGTCCGGATCGTAGAAGGCCACCCAACACCTCCACCAGATGTCAAGGAGTGGTGACTGCAATCCGAGGAGCATAAAGATGGAGAAAATGACGTCTAAACAAAGCACTATATTTGGGCTTACTTTCGCCCACTATGAACTGAATCACAGGGTGGCGTAGCAACAAGCGTGCTCGGTGGTCATCGTACAGAATGCCTGCTGCTGTCGGCGGTGCTCAATTTAAAGCTGATAGCGAACTTTCGAGATAATGCATGCAAAGTTACTACAACATTCTGGAAGAACGTAGAATCGGCTCTACATAGATGCGATCAATCGAGATATATCTGATCGCGTCGTGAACAGCAAACAAAGCCATAAAGCGGCATGCTGGCAAATTTGAAGAATAAAAAAACAAACACTACAATGAATCGCGGAATCGACTCACCTTATGCTACATCGTGTGCAGTTCCCTACGACCTTGTATATCTTAGCCTTTGTGTATCTTGCTTATCTGTTTTTATATTCCACCGTGCAAACAGTGTATGTTCAATCGAGCTCCTCATCTCTTTATCCTTGTCTGTTGTGTGTACTTATCAGTAATTCTCAGCCAACAAATTGAGCAACCGTATTGCGTTAATACGAATTACTGAATTTCAAAATGCCTATTTCTGTCCTGTTTAACAATTAACCTGTTATGTTCCTTTTCACTACAGTGTCGTGGCGCCAGACTTGCGGGGTTACGGACTTACTACAAGGCCTGCGGACTCAGCCGATTACCTAATGAAGAAATTGGTCGAAGATGTGAGAGAACTGATCGACGCTCTAAGTAAGTTCCACCCTTGAAGACCTTTTCCTCAACTAAAGCTCTGCTTTTCTTTTTTTTTTTGCGCTTAGCGAATACTAACCTCATGGAAGCCAGATTCACTGTGTTACACAAACTTCATCGGTATAGGCAATATACACCGGATTAAATGAAATCAACGTTGTGCTTGATTATTGCTGCATATTTTATTTTTGAATAGTTTGAATTAAATGTAATCTTCTTTCAACGCCGATTCTTGTCCTTAAAATTATAAATGCTCTTATTTGACCATGAAAATCCTTGGATTGTACGGATGCCGTCTCAATCTAGTTTTTCCTCCGTTTAATTCCCGAAGTGTACTCGTGGTGTCCAGGTCAGTGAAAAACGCCGACATTGAGATTAGGCAGCATTACTGTGACAACTGTTGGTCGGTGATAAAGTATCGCAGGCTCACGGCCAATGAGCACATGTAATCGGAAAAGGTGTCTCGCAGTTTCTAGCTTTGAAATAAGCGAACCATTTGGAGAGTTCACATCATGTGCATCGGTAGACGCATGTGGCTCTTCTCGCCACTTCATTCCACGAAGATCAAAAGATAAAAATCAGGGGACCTAAATTCTGAACTCCCCCTTTTCCGCCGAGTATGAATACCTGTTTATACTTCTTTCCTAAACGCAAAGAAGGCTTTCAGTTCCAGCTCGCAGCATCTGCGTAAGGTTTTCTGCAACACCTTTTAAAATAAATGCGCATCGTTGACTTGGAAATCTCGAAGATTGCGCTTCAGTGCGCTTTTGCCTTTTGTTAAAATGAAACATGATTTCTCTATAAAAGGCAACTTAGTCCAGTCAAATCAATTATTCTACCTTCAAAACAAAATCAGGCACGTTGAATAACTCAGCGCGCTGGATTAAGTACACTGCCTTCGAAGCTTTTCAGGAGTGCTGCCCGAGAGAAAGCTAGTCAACGGCGCGCCAAACAACCCCTCCTGGTGGGGCGTGGTCGCTCGGCGCCAGCGTCGCACGCTCAAATTAGAAAGCAATGGAGGTTTCTGTATGTGCGAGCATCCCCCCGCTTGCAATTATTCGTTCAAACATTCGCAAGGGCAGTTCTGCCGTCGTTGAAACTTTGCAGAAGTTCCTTTTTTTCACATTGTGGCGCCGTGTCCGCTACGGGGCGTCAAATTTACGGGGCCAGCGCCGATACCCCTCAAGGGGTAGCTTACCGCGCCCCTATCAGCGTCAAGACAAGGTCGTTGCATCGCTCTTCCATCCTGCTTTTCAATGCCTGTTCGCAAGCTGCTTTTTTACATTGTACGGCCTGCTGAAACTGCTCTCTTCTTGCAGGTACGTCACTCTCAGAAGAAAAAATCAGACACGCGAAAGGTTAAACGATCTACTCTTTTTGTTTAGTAATCAATCCTCACCAGTCAACAGTTTCATGTGCAGTTGTAGCGGACCGACAGTGTCTATTTTTTTATGCGCTCTTGCTACTCATTTTCCTTGTTACGCACTTAACATCTCAGCAACAATCCAGGAGCATTTCTTTATGTTCCAGAAAAATAGATACGATAACCTACCAGAAAATTACAAAGCATTCCTAAACTAAGCTTCAGTAAGCTGGATAACTGTTAGCCAGAAGAAAGGAAGTTACGGCAAGTTTGCCGTAAGGCATTCAGAAAGGGGGTAGACGTGGAGCAGCGCCAAAAAAAAGGCTACAATTTCTCTACACCATTGCACGAAAGAAGTTTGTCATACACCTCTGCATACAAATTGGGGCCACTTGTCTCAATCCAAGAAAAATAGCTATTGAATTTTTTTATGATGAGACGATTAAATGATGTTGATCGCTCATGTATAAGCATAGTTTCTTCAACCTTACTTTTTGCTGCAGATTGTGAAAAAAACAGAGACGTTGTTCTGGTTGGACATGACTGGGGTGGCATGATCGCCTTCTGCTTTGCCACGCTGTACGAGCACATGATCCACAAGATGGTCATTATAAACGGCATGCACCCCATGGCGTTTTCAAAGCAGCTTCTGAGAAGTGTGAAGCAAATGAGGATGTCCTGGTAAGGCCTAGTGTTCATTCACCTCACCTGTGCGAAACTATGATGAGGAAATTCATCACTCCCTCACGGTGTTTAGGCGCGATTTAGCTTATAGGTTGCTAACAGCCATTGTTCACCGATGGTGCTCGTAATACATCTTGTATATGAATAGGAAGAACGAGGGGTAGCTGACGTGGCTTTGAGCGTTTCATTTTCATTGTTTTTGTATCGTTCTCTTCTCAGCTACATTGCTGATGTCGTTCTTGATGTGTTTTCTACTTTCTTTTTCCTTTCATTCTAAATTTGAGCACACTCCACACTTTCTTGCGTTTGCAGAAACTATATTTATTACGCTGCGCACGGAATATATGTATCCGTTTGAAACGTTTACGGCGGTCATATATATCTTGGGCTGCAAAAGACATCTACAAGACGCTGTTTGATACTTGCTTAGAAAACATCATAGCCAAGGTGTCTGGAAGCCGCCTTATGAAAGATTTTTACATCTTCAGCTATGCAAGACGCTTACTAGTCCGCTTAAGCAAACTGTCTTCATGACATCCTACTCCAGAAGTCCAGAGGGCTTCCTCACAAAACGTTTTACGGCTTCAGCGGCATGGCCGCATATGCAGCTGTTGTGCAATATTTCCGCTTAAGAGGAAAAACTAAGAGAATTGTGTGGCCACCATAAACATGAAAACCGATAAAAGCTCAATTTACATGCGATCGGCACGTACACGCATGGGTGACTGTCTATGGAAGGAATATTTTATTGCTCTGGACATGCTATTCTCATTCATGTGATATATGCGTGAAAACAACGTGCATAGTAGGTGTAGTTCTAGACTGTCATATTTTCAGTCACGTTTAAGTAACACTCTTAGCTCGCAGAAATACATAATTTATTTCCACCACATCGTCGAACAACGAAAAAAATTTCCGTGTCTTTCCCATGCACAAATGTGAAGTCGTTTTAAATAGTCACTGTTGAGAAACACATAAAAGACAATAGGACATATAGTGAAATAAAGCAGCTGTTAAAGACTTAAGAGATACTTACATGCAGAGAGCAGGAGGAATAAATAATCTGGCAGAGGCCAGTCTCTCAAGACACAGGGCTTGAAGCAAAACATTTCCGATACATCCCGAAACGCTGGGAAGTGTGGTATAGAAACGCGTGACATCGATTGCTTATGGAAGCTTCTCTATTTTATGAGCTTATTTTTTGTTGTTCACTTACCAGCGCCTTCCTCCTTATCTTCATATCATCATAAGCTCCCAGATATTATGGATAAGGTATCCTCCTACTTACGGGGATATTCTGCAACGGCATGCGATGCAGAAACACCGTAGAGCGAAACTGTGGTTACTAGAGACGTTTAGTATAGCATATGAGCGCTTATGTACGTTATACGCGAGCATTTAGCGGGAGGTTACAGTGGAAATCGCATGAGGACTATTAGTTCATCGCACGCCGACCTGAACGCAGCGAATGCGCAGGCCGCACTCGCGCCGTCTGATGTTAAAATGTGAAAATATTTTGTGGCAGATTTTTCGCGCTTAGCCAAGGTTATCGAAGTCGTATCGCGCAGATAGCCAGTTCCATTGCTAGTTAAATCGAGCCAGGGCCTCAGTTCTTTTAGGTAAAAGAAGCACGCAAGGTTCTTAATTAAGGCAAGTTGAGTTCTTTCAGGTCCTTCTGCCTACCGCCGAAACGACTGAACTTGACAAGGCTATGACTGCTTTGGCGTAAGAATCCAAATCAAGGCAATCCACAGTCGGCGGTGTCTCAAGGGGTTAAAAACGGCGAAATCGTTACACAGAATCGAAAATTGGACAAGTTTATCCCTCATTCGTTATGCTGTTGACGAGGGAAGCAAAGCGAATACCACGTGTCCTATTTAAAGGCAATGAATATGCCTAAAAACACAATCACAAGGATGAATTCTCTCCGAAGCGGGTGACGTGGGCGCTGCCATCCTAACAAGGCGCGGGTTCGATCCCGGCCGCGGCAGTTGAATTTCGATGAAGGCGAAATTCTAGGGGCCCGTGTACCGTGCGATGTCAGTGCACGTTAAGAACCTCAGGTGGTCGAAATTTCCAGAGGCCTTCACTACGGCGTCCCTCATAGCCTGAGTCGCTTTGGGACGTTAAACCCCATAAACCAAACCAAACCAAACCATATTTATTGTTCGTTTTCTGTAGGATATTAACCAACGTTTACTCCACCAGTTCCATGCTATTATCTTGTCTTTTAAGTTTAATCCAGTACCTGCCAACTCCATTTCTGTTCCGGCTTGGGCTGAGCTCAAATTATTTTCGTCTGTTCTTAAGCGTCCAATTTTTTGCCCAAACGTAGAGCACTAACAGCCTAAATGAGAGAGAATGTTTACAACATCCGCATAAAGTGCGAAAGCACGGCGTATCCATATGTGCAGAATTGGGCCTTCTCTGCTTAACATTCATAGATCCCTGGGAGTCCTCATACCACTCATTCACTTTGCTTTTTAAAAACATTAATATTCTCTAATTCATGCTCAAAGAGCACCTTGGAAATCAGGTCTACCATATTATTATACTCCTTGCTATTTCACCCTCGTACTGCGGATCTGCGGCCGCTACCTTCCCTACGGCGGCGTATTACTTTACTAGTTTCAATGTTCTGTTGCCTATTGCACTTCCCAGAGGGTTAAAAATTAGTTTAATTTTATGCCATCTAATTTCTAACCCAACCGTTTCTCTCTGCATATTTGAGTCCTTACTTCTTCTCCATTTATTTCTTGAGTTGCGTAACATAGCTGTTTCTTCAGAAAATCGGAAATTGCTAAGATATCTTCCAATAACTTTTATGGCGGTCTTCCCAATAAATTTATTTACATATCTCCTCTAAGCACACGCCAAATATTGCGGGAAAAATCGTATCTACCAGCCTGACTCCCCTCCTGATAATTGTTTTATCGCTGCCTCTTTTGAGGATGTTAGTAGCTGATACGCTCTTCGTGAGATCTTCAATCATCTTTACATACGACTCTTCAAACTCTGTTTGCGGAATGCCTACATTACAGGGGATGACTTGCCTAAATCGAATTCTTCATCGTATTTTATGAAGGCGTTATGTGAGGGGGTTGGTTATGTTTTACTCATTCTATATTTAAGGATGGATAGTGTGAATGCGGTTTGTTTACGATTACCAATTTCGAAAGCCAGCCTATACCATAGGCTGACTAGATCTAAGGTTGCTCTCAGTCTATTATTATCCGATGATAACACGAGCTCCTGTTGTGATAACATCACACTGTGTCCCCATTACATTTTACAAAATAGCTTGATAATGGATATTTTTACATGAAACGGATAATAAATTGTTCTAGAAGCCAACTCGCAACTATTTCTTATTACTTTTTTCTCGTCTTCTGTATACGTTGAAGAGCAACTGAAACATTTTCTTCTTAAATTGACACTGTAAACCCAAAAATTGACAATACAATAAACTTGTCTGACTAATATCGAAATTAGTAAAAATTTGATTCTGATCTAGAAGTAATCATTTCACACACGTGTCTTGGGCCCATGTAAGGTGCAGCCCAATCCGGTGTGCTTAAAAACCTGCTTCAAAAAACAGACAAAGAAATTTTTATAGCAAGTAGTTTGATAGTAGTAAGAAAGGCAACACAGGATGAGTTTTGTGTTGTTGCTTGTATGTACAAAATTGTGATATGTTGCTAGCGACTCTTCCACCAGTTGTTTTGTGAAATAAATTGGCAGTTGTTCAAGAGCATATACTTCCAAAACCGAAGTGCAATGTTGATCACCTTTTTATTTCTCCAGGTACATGCTTCCGTTCCGGCACCCGGTTGTTCCGGAGGAATATCTTATCATGAACGATTTCGAGTTCTTTGACAAGGTCCACAAAGGTTTCACCGCAGACGAGGAATATGCACATAAATACGTGTTCGCAAAAGATGGTACGTACATTCCTGACCCAGCTTATCCACTCAAGGGTCATGCTGAATCCGGCTCTTTTAACACTTTAGGCAACTATCGGATGCTTAAATTAAAAATGCATATTCGCTACCATCTAAAACGAGCGGCATGTTAAATTAATCAATTTACTTTTTCCTGAGTACCTAAGAATGATGACTGTTATGTGCACAAAAGCATGAGTAGACATCATATGCGCTGAGGAAAAAGCATGAATATATTTCCTTTAGGTTTTCTGCGTCGGCCATTGCGGCAAACAGCGCAGAGGCACAAAAACGATAGTTGCCTTTCCTGTCGCTGATATCAATGGCTATGGCTTGAAGTTGCCTTAATTAGTCTATCGCAGCCTCTATTTCGTCTAAAGGGGCTTTGACGATGAGATCTATTGCACCAATTGCGTAGCACTTTAGGCGACGCCTCCTAGGAGGTACTATCCGTGCTCGTTGGGTGCCTCGGCCAGATCTATTGGTTTGTAAGCGTACTACCGTGCTCACCAGCTTCTGTTCATGGACAAAGACAGCGCCTTCGCCATCCGACGCCACTTTTGATGCTTTATGTACTTTCGCGTTCAGAAATTATGTTGTATTGTGTTTTCCATCAGCGTACGAAACGTCGCTCCGCTTTCACTGCTTGATGCGCCTGAGTATTCACCCGCTTTCCTCCGTCCTTAGCGACGCGTACAGCCGTCTTGGCTGCCCTCTCTTCTTTGTGTCCGCTCAAAGAAATCTGCACAGCCCAAACCTTTTTAACGGTTTTGGCTGCATATTTAAGTTTCGGCGAAAAAATGGTTTATATATGCGCCCAAAGCCTCCATCCGGGACACCTTACCTCTAGTAGAACGTTCTTGCGGGCTAGTTGGTTCATAGTTCGAGAAACGTTAAAACTGCGCCAAAGACGAGGACAACGGCAACGAGGAACATACAAAACACGACAGGCGCAACGACCCAGCCCCTGTGGCACTTCTGTATACCCTCAGGAAGGTGCAGCTGCTGGCACCAACCAGTGAAAATGCACCTCTCACCAATGAGCCTCCGTTCACAGCTTACCCACCCACACATCTACCCACACCCACCTACAAACTGCTGAAGTCACCACCTCCCCGAAGCCCATGCAGCAGTGGAACAATGGGGAAATTCAATTCAAAGACTCAAGACTCAGTAGAAAGGCAATCAATATAAAAGCGAAATATGCGACCAATACTGCTAAAGCAGAATCTTCGCATCAAATCTCAAGATCGCCTGTGAATTTTTTTTCCCACCGTCCAATCCCTGACGCTGTCTTGAAGGCACTTCCTATCTCTTGGCTCACTCTGTTGCGCTGTCCGTTTGCTGAATGCTATGAATACTAGAAACTGTAGAGACCAGGGCACTACTCCACCCAATATGTGGAAACGTAAAACTCACGGATATATGACAGCGAAGGCAGTGAAAAAAATCATCTATTCCCTTTACATTTGTGCCAGTGCGAGGGGTGTACCAGCGCTCTGCGATGGCGCCATCTAGCACACAAAAGTCGATTTAGTCGCTAGAAAACGGCGCCGTCCATGTTCTATGCCAGTTACAACCTGCAGTTTTAATATTTGCGGTGATGGTCACTGGTCTCTGGCGCCGCACCTAGAACCTGTTGGAATGGCTTTCACTCCGTTCGGAGCACTGGTGAAGAAATTCTTTATACGCTCGATACCAAGGTTCCAGCACATTTAGCTGTATAGGTTCTTGATTTTGGCGCGGGTTTCGACGTCAACATAGCCGAGGTTTATGAACAATACACAGTGATTTTCCAGGCAACTGATGTATTTGATGGAGAAACTGTTGGTATAAACCAAAGGAAAAGTAACTCATCACAAGCACCTAATATTTTACGCAATCGCCTTCTTATGTCCCGTCGCCTAGCTGTTTTCTAACAATGAAGTTGTAGTTAGTACCCTGAACCCTTACTTTTCTGGTTGTTCTTCTTTTCACTAAAGGAGGCATGCTTTTCACTAAATTCTTAAGAATTCATCCCCATGAACTGACCCATCAACTTTCTGATCAACTTCCAGAGGGGAGTGAAAGAGCTGGTTCCCAATTTCACGATCCAAGACGCATGTCTCGTCAAGGCGGAATGAATGGCATCATGCGGTCCCACCCACCTCACTTCACCACTTCGGCTGTTCCTTGTAGCCAGGTTTTGCGCAGCTTGGTGCTATAAAGCAAGGTTCTTTAAAGGGACCCAGAAAGGGGGTCCCAATAAAGGTGCGATATGTATGGAATGTTAAAAGACAATGGTTCATAATTATCCCCCAGCAAGAATTATTTTAATGTGTTTTGTGGAAGCTGAGTTATATACAGACAAAATTTGAACTTCCGCGTCTTCGCGCCTTTCTCTCCACTCGCACGTCAAAACGGCGGCGCTCCTCGCCTGGCCCCACTCACTCGGCCGCTCCCCTACCTCCGCCGGCTGCGGAGCGCACGGAGTGGCCTCGGCCGCGGTAGCGCGTGACATCTGAAAGAGTTTTGCGCTGTGAACCAATGATAACCCCCGGCTGCTGACGTCATTTGCAAGACGTGACGTCGTCTGCCATGTTTTTGTGCGAAAACCCGCCACCGCGCGTCGACGCGATTTGCGAAAGCGGGAATTTTTAAAAATGTATCGTAAACTTCCGGCCCGCTTCTGAGGTCTCGTACGTGGCACGGACGCTCGGTGGCCTCTACTCTACATAGTGCAACCATTTTAAAGCCAAGCTCAAACACCCCTTTCTGTGGCCCTTTAAGCGACATATCAATCGAAGTATTAATTTCCTACTGATCAGCTCTAAAAAAAAAATCCCCTATGCTCCTTCGTTTCGGTGACGGCTTCTTTCATATGTTTGTCAAACGAGCGCCTCTCTTCCTTTCCTTTTTTCTAGTAACAGCCTAAATGGACAGTGAGGTGAACTCTATCAATTTTTTTTTTGTTAGCAAGATCTGATTGTTCGGCATTTCATCCCGTGCAAAGGGGTGGTGCACGGGATGAAATGCCGAACAATCAGATCTTGCTAACAAAAAAAAAATTGATAGAGTTCACCTCACTGTCCATTTAGGCTGTTACTAGAAAAAAGGAAAGGAAGAGAGGCGCTCGTTTGACAAACATATGAAAGAAGCCGTCACCGAAACGAAGGAGCATAGGGGATTGTTTTTTTTTAGAGCTGATCAGTAGGAAATTAATACTTCGATTGATATGTCGCTTAAAGGGCCACAGAAAGGGGTGTTTGAGCGGCATGCTTGTGCGGCATGCCAGGGGAATCACCACACCTACTCAAGGGAATGCAAAGCAAAGTTTCTGGATCCCATCAATAAGCCTAGGAAACATCAACATTTCGATGATCAGGAAGAGAAACCGACAACCAGTGGCACCAGCAAGAGCTACGCGGCAGCTGTACGCACCAGCCGAAAAGAGCAGTTCGACAAGAAGGAATCCAGAAGAGCGGCCTCCAATTCTACGTCCAGGTCCAGGTCAAGATCTAAGTCTAGTCAACGTCGCAACTCGTCAGGCCGATCCGGAACGGAAGAGTCAAGACATCATAAAGAGCAGGGGACCACCAGGTCGGTCTCCTTTGCACCTAAGGAGGATCCACCGGCACAGGAGACGCCACGCACCCGAGAACGCGGACCGTCTTCTGAGAAGCAAGAAGACTCAAGACACATCGTAAAGGTGGGCTATGCTGGGTTGCCTCCATCCCTCCCCGGAAACGCGATATCTAATGAGTTTAACGACCTGAAAGCCGAAATTATTCAGCTAAAAAAACAGAACGAGGCGTTGCGAGCTGAACTTAAATTGGTCAGGCTGCAGTCACAAACAACTCACGACAAAACACCCGAAGCCCGGCCAAACTCACAGTCAGTTTATGAGCGCGTCATTTCAGAGCTGAGGGCTGACAGAGAGGAGCAGAATAAAAAGTTCCTACAAGTTATTCAGATGGTCAAAAACGAGCTCGCAAACGAGTTCGCCAACACTAGGAAATACATAAACTCTGCCATTGCCACAGTCCGAGACGAATTCAAATCGAAACTCAACGAGTGCAACTTCAGAAATAGGAAATCCAAATATGCCGACAGGCACCCCCTTCCAGAAGAGGACGAATAAGGACCATGGCACATAGGGGACATGAAACAATTATTTGGCAATGGAATTGTCGGGGCTTTAAAAAGAGAAAAGCAAGCCTTCAATTTTTCATCGACACGTCGGAGGCGCCACCTGCTGTAATAGTACTTCAAGAAGCAAATACGGTCATCAGCATGAAGGGGTACAAAACTTTCCAAGACGAGCATAGCCTAGGAATACTTGTTCACAAGGAGTTTACCGCAACGCTGCAAGAACCGCTAACCGAAAATATCGAACATGCTTACATTGAAATTCTTCCCAAACACAGGGGAAAACGCAGCTTGCACATACTGAACGTGTACAGTCGCCCCAGGGACTCAAGTCGTCAGATAGCCACGCTATTTAATAATTTTATCAAGAGGGCAGGTAAGGACCCCCTCGTCATAGCCGGTGATTTCAATGCGCCCCACCAAGCATGGGGATATCACTTTAACAGCCCGAAAGGCAGGAGGATCCTTGAGATCGCTAACAGAGAAGGGCTCACAATCTTAACGGATCCCCTGCATCCCACCAGAGCGGGTAATAGCGTCAGCAGAGACACCTCTCCCGATCTCACGCTTGTGAAAAACTGCCTGCAGTCCACCTGGTCTAACACTGGCGAGTCCTTGGGCAGTGATCACTTCATCATATCCTGCACTGTTCAGGGAGTTAAATGTCGGAAACCATTTGGCAAGGCTAAGATTGTGAACTGGGACAAGTGGAGAGAGGAACTCGCACGTCTCCCGGACGAAGATATCACAGATATTGAGGCATGGACAGCGCTGCAGATGAAAACCATCGCCAGGCATTCTGCGACAGTGAACACCACGGAGGAAACTCCGGCAGTTGACCCGCACCTGTTACACCTGTGGGAAGCCAGGAGATCTCTGACAAGGAGGTGGAAAAGGCAAAAGTTAAATCGCAAGCTGAAGACCAAGATTGCAGAACTCACCAAAGAAGCGGATGACTACGCACATAACCTCGCTAACCAAAACTGGCTCAAGCTGTGTGATGAGCTCAACGGTAAAATGGGCACGGCTAAAGCATGGGGACTCCTCAGATCCCTTATCGAGCCGAGCTCAAACTTGAAAGAGCAAACAGACACGCTCTGTAACGCCTTGCACAGCTATAAAGGGGACAACGAAGCCCTCATTGCAGAACTTGCACGGAAATTCCTCGATCTGGGATCCTCGTACCCTCTCCCTGCGTACACCGGTGCACCCAATGAAGAGATGGACCAAGACGTAACGGTTGAGGAACTGAGGGCGGAGCTTGACGTCATGCGCAAGAACACCGCTCCTGGACCGGACCAGATAAACACCAAGATGCTCTTTAATATGGATGACATCTCTTTAAGAAAATTAGTGAAATACTTCAACACGCAGTGCTGGCACAAGGGCCAGATCCCCGACTCCTGGAAATTGGCTTTAGTGCGATTTATTCCCAAGCCCAATAAGCCATGCGATATTGATCATTTACGACCGATCTCCCTGACGTCGTGTCTGGGTAAACTGTTCGAGAGGGTCGTGAACGCCCGACTGAAGCGACTCCTGAGGAAGACTGATATCCTCCCTGACACGCTGTACGGGTTTAGAGAAAAGCTGTCTACACAGGATACTCTCCTCCGTATCAGAGAGGATATTCTGGACAACCCCGGTAGATGTCAGGTCAACGCCATCCTTGCGCTCGATTTAAAAGGGGCATTTGACAATGTCAACCACCAGGGAATACTGGATGAGCTTAACAGCGTCAACTGTGGTGACCGCACATATAATTACGTGAGGGACTTTCTCTCCAATAGAAAAGCGTGAATAAGTATTGGTGATCGGACCTCCTCTCCGTTCAATCTAGGTTCCAAGGGCACTCCGCAGGGAGCGGTCTTGTCTCCGCTTCTCTTCAACCTGGCCATGCGTGGGCTACCAGAGAAGCTAGACCGCATCCAAGGCATTGAGGACGCTATATACGCCGACGACATTACGATCTGGTGTTGCAGCGGTAATGAAGGGGAAATTCAAGGCCGGCTTCAGGAAGCAGCGAATGTCGTGTGCCAGCATGCGGCGAGGTATGGGTTAACGTGCTCTCCCGAGAAATCAGAGTTACTCCTGATCGACCGTGACAAGAGGCAGAATACGGGGCTTTTGCCGTCCACTCCCTCTGTCGCCATTACGGTCCAGGGTATGAGCATTCCGATCAAGAAAGAGATCAAGATCCTGGGAGCCATCATACCCAGCGGCAACACTAACACCACTACAATCAGACAGCTCCAAGCCTATTCCGAACAAGTCTCTAGAATGCTACGCCGGGTAATCAAGAAAAGAAATGGGCTAAGAGAGAAGGAGGCCCTAAGATTAGTTCAGGCTTTCATTCTCTCTAAACTAACATACGCCACCCCGTACTTACGGCTTAGCAAAAAGGAAAAAGACCAACTAGATGTTATTATTCGAAAGGCAGTTAAGACGGCGCTGGGACTCCCTTTATGCACATCCACTAAGCGCTTACTACAGCTGGGGATCCATAACACCAACGACGAACTAATAGAGGCCCACCGTGTAAATCAAATTGTCAGGCTCTCAACATCTAAGCCTGGCAGGAAAATATTACAGAAGCTGAGAATCAGTCCACCCCGGGAAGTCGCTGACAAGATCGACATGCCCATGCAGATGATCTCACACATTACGACTCACCCCATACCAAAACGCATGGATGAGGAATATAACAGAGGACGGAGACTAGCCAGAGCTAGACACCTCTCTAAGCGCTGGGATGGAAACAAGGACACGATCTACGTCGATGCGGCTGGACCCGCTAACGGAGTCGCGGCAATTGCAGCAGTTTCACCCCGGGGAGATATCATTGCAAGCAGCCTTATCCAAGCGGTGGATACCACATCGGCTGAAGAAGCAGCTATCGCACTAGCGATATCAAATAACAGCGAGGCAACGGTTATGTCCGACTCACAAGCAGCGGTACGCAATTACCTCAGAGGCCGCGTTGGCGCTCCGTGTTGGGAAATTTTGGAAAGGTCTAATCCTTCCAAAATCCAGATCTTCTGGACGCCAGGGCACCTCTCAACGACGGGCAATGAGGCGGCCAACACAGCTGCTCGAGCTCTCCTCCTCCGAGCATCTGGCACGCAGCCTCTCTCTGACATAGTTGACAACCCCTCACCCTTACTAAGCTACGCAGAAATTACGGAGTACTATAAGATCACAAGAAGGGAATATCCTCTTCCTCACAAAACCCTAAGTAAATATGAAGAGCACATAATCAGGCGACTACAAACTAATACTCTGCCCAATCCTTACCTAATGAGTAAATGGTACCCAGAAACCTACAATTCGTCCTGCCCCTTCTGTGGAGCAGTTGGCACACTCTTTCACGCGGTTTGGGAATGTCAAGAAAACCCAGACTTGGACAGCAATCCCGATCCGACTCATGAGCGCTGGGAGGCAACCCTTCATAGCCACAGCCCACTCGACCAGAAATTGCTGGTTGAGAGGGGCCGGATTATGATGGCGACCAATGGGTTCTCGTACTGAACCCACCCAGTTTTTGTGCTCTGAATAAATGTTTTTCCTCCTCCTCCTCGGCATTTCATGGCTTTGTTGCCGCTTGTCCGGGAGTGAAAGATGCATTTATTTCAAAGAAATTTGCATTCAAAGTTCAAAATGTTTTTCCCCCACTCCGATTCAAACTCGGCGCCCTGTTATGACGTCGCGGCGTCCTCTCATGACGTCATAGGACAGAGTGACGTGAAACATGACGTAAACACAGACTGCGTGATTTCCGGCGGCTAGCGGCTCGGTCTACCAGCAGCCGAAATGGAAGTTACCGCCGCCGCACGTTCAAGGCATCTATCGGTGGTCGCTACCGTCGCTTCGTTTACGTTTGCACCGGCGACTTTCCAGCGTTACGATGGATCCCGTTTCCCAACCCGGCAACGAAGTTCTCACAAAAACTCCGGCCTGCATTTAGGTGATCTTAGCCCCACAGAGCTCAGGCGCCAGCGGGTTGTTTCCTCCTTCCTCAGTGAGCAACCGTTGCTAATGGAATGTAACCCCAGTGCAGGGAGTCGCGAGGGGCGAGAAAAAGGTCGGCGCGATGCGCGCATCGCGGTGCGCGCATCAGAGGCTTTCCGAAGCTCTGGGGGCAATGGATTGTGATTCCTTGAACGGCGTCGTTGGACGGTGAAGCAGGCGGTGTCGAGGAGGTTCCCCGGGGGTGCAAGGGCCAGATTTTTTTTTTTTACAAAAAACAGATGGCTGCTCAAGGGCGGTCACATTTAAAGTTGGCGGCTTGAAAGTAAAGCCGACGCACGACGCTTGAACGGGTTCCGCGCGCTTCCGGAAGTACGGGGTCCAATGGATAGGGCTCTCGCGCTCACTCATATGCACCTTCAGATGTGTACTGTGAATGGATTAAATTAACCGAGAGCTCGAATGCATCAGTTCCGCCCAACTGCCGAAGCTACTAAATGGAGCCGCAAACCAACGAGTTAGAGGAGAGCTAAGTCACGCTCTCTG